>VXBW01006991.1:239353-256065 GCA_013400375.1 Thinocorus orbignyianus
CATTTTTTGGTTGTTTTTTTTTGTCTTGATCTGAGAAAATGTTTGTTCCGTTCCCCAGATCAGAGAACACCACCGAAAAGTCAGGAAGGAGGCCAAAAAACGTGGACACAAAAAGCCCAAGAAAGATCCCGGTGTACCCAGTGCTGCACCATTTAAGGAAGAGCTTCTACGGGAAGCGGAGCAAAGAAAGCAGAGGGTAAAGTACAGTTTGTGGTAAAGAGGGCAAAATCTGAGACCATTCCTGTTTTCAAGGCAGCTTTGTGTGCGTGCCCGTGCCCAGAGGTGCAATCCTGGGAGGCTGCAAACAGTCCCAGCAGACGTGTACTTTCAAAAAAATAATACATTTGTTTCCAGCCTTATACTGTGTATAGCAATTCCCTCGTTTATTTTTAACTTTAATGTCGTCGCTGTGTGTATGAACATGCTGGAAGTGTCACTTCTAATGTCATCAGAATTGCCTGTGGTGCTGAGGTACATGGATGTCTCATCAGAATGCTTAAAGCACCTTGGCATTATGTGGTTATGCAGAAAATACAGATTTGCGGCCTCCAGCACGAGGGAATGTGACACGAGAGCAGCGCCCTCGTCACTTGAAATGTGGCTGCTGCACAACGGTCATTTTGTGGTCCAGCTAGTGGATACGTTGCCTCTGGTTTTGAGGCAGTTGAAGGCAATAGTATATTTTTCAGGGTAGGATGCAAGAAAAGTTCCTGGTGTCACGTGGACAGCCAGGACTTCTAACTGAGCTTTGGTCAGAAATCAGTACATGGGGAGAAAGAACAGTCTTCCTCACCCCCTTCAAATGTGTTTTACCTGGCTTGGGTTTTTGTTTGTAATCAGCTTGAAGAACTGAAACAAAAGCAGAAGCTCAACAGACAGAAAGAACATGAAAAGAAGAGGAAGCTTGAAGCTAAAAAGAACGCAGCCAAAATCAAGGAAAAAGAAGAGGGAAAGGTAGGTGTCTGGTATGATTTTGATCCTTTTAAGCTTATAGAAGCAATAAACATCATCCTGAAACTACATCTTCTTAAGCATTATATTACATTTTACATTTTTGTGCTGCATATGCACGCAAATATAATACACTAATTCTCAGTTAAATCATTCCCTTTCACTTTTATCTGTGCTCAGGAATCCTCTGGCAAATCTAAAGCAAAAACTAAGAAACTGCTGGATAAAAATTCAATGAAATCATTTTGCAGAGAGCTCAAGAAGGTGAGACTACTATTTTTATATAATTTGATGAGAGTCAGCAATGAGAGCACTTGTTATTTTCCTTTTTTGCATTCCCGTGCAGCTGCTAAGAGAGCATAAAGGTTGGTTGTGATACTTAAACACTGAAGTAAGGGATTTTACAACAGGAACTGTGAGGTTTTCCATCTTGTGTGGTGTGAGCTACTGAGACACACAGCGCTCTGAACAAGAACAGTCATGTGAAACTTCATCAGTCATTCTGTGAAATTCAGCAGTAACTCTTGTAAACCACAGCTATGCCAGAGTTGCCATCTGCCAAGTGGTCTGTCATGTCTTATATTAGAATCTTCTCTCTTTTTTTCTAACCCAGGTGATTGAGGCCTCAGATGTGGTTCTAGAGGTTCTGGATGCAAGAGATCCAATGGGCTGCCGCTGTCCTCAACTGGAGCAAGCTGTAACTTGCTCTGGAGGAGACAAAAAGCTACTGTTGGTTCTGAACAAAAGTGGTAAGAAGCACAGGTTTTCTTGAAGTGCTACTTGGTCACTGTGTCATTCTGTGAGCTATGAAGAAGATTTTAAAGGAATCTGAGATTCCACTGAAGACATAAGATCCAACTCTGAGCTCGCTGCCGTATTGGAGGGGTCACTTTTCTTCCACCTTTTAGTCTAGTTGAGAGAGCACTCTCTTGCTGAGAGAGTACCACAGACAGGAAAATGCACATTAGCCCCTTTCTTTTGCAGTAACTTCTGAGGGCATTGGCCACTTTGAACCAAATTTGGCAGAAGTTAAAGATCTTAAAATTACTAATGTTTTTGTGAATGTGAGTAGGCAGAGGTCAAGGTGCCGGCCCTGACTTGAGGCAATGGTGAGTTAAAGATCAGGAAATCATTGCAATAGTTGTATTTGAAACTTGGCTTTGGGAGGTGTTCTCTCTCTTCTGTTGCTGTATGAAAGAATGCACATAAAAGGAAGTGAAGCCAGCTAAAAAGGCTGGAAATTACTGGCTTAGCAACAGCAAGAGCAAAGAGAACTTTGTATTAGAACAGCCTTTTCAGGGATGATCCTTCACAGAATGTCACTCTGTACCATACAAAATCTCCTAGCAAGACCCTGGCATTAAAAACCTGATACAGGGGCCAGAAGTGTAAACGTGGCGTGTTCTGCTTGAGGCAGAAAATAGACTGAAACTTGCAACACTGTACCTGTGGACAATGTACCCACTACTCTACTATTTTTCAGCTAAATATTTGTTAGAAGGAAACATACTAAATAGACAAAATACAGCTTAGTTCCTGATTCTGCATTAAATTTCCTCCATACAGTGATATTTAAGATCCACAGGAATGAAAAGACTCTGCTCTTTTTTCGCAGATTTAGTGCCAAAGGAAAACTTAGAGAAGTGGTTGAATTATTTAAAGAAGGAGTTTCCAACGATTGCTTTTAAATCTGCAACACTGATGAAGGACAAGACTATGGTAAGAGCACTGCAGGCTCTCTTATGACTAAGTTATACGTGTTACAACCGTACATGTTAAAACATGTTGAGAAACAGGAACTCTTGTTCTTTACAATTCCTTTTCCCCTTGTTTGATTGCACTGTTGTGACTGAAGGATATGCCTGTGGACTTAGACTAAGCGTTGTGGTACTGTGGGAGAGTACTTGCTGTTGAAATACATATTGTTATTTCTGCCCAGGGTGCTGGACTAGAATAATATCAGGTTCAGGTTTTGGGGGGGGTTTTGGGTTGGTTTTTTTTTTACTATAAGAAGAACAACGAGGGGAGAAAGATGAGAAGTTTTTTATCTTCTACATAGGAGGTTGCACCAGTTAAATCTGAATTATTTTGTAGGTAAAGCAGTGCAGGCTGCAGTACTGCATTCATCCTGACTGTGGCCATCAATAAAGGTAGAACCTAACATTATTTCACGAGGAGTATAAAGGGTTTAGCTCCCTCGTGTCCTAGTCTCAGCTATTTGTATTAAGTATCTGTTAAGAAGTATTAATAGATAATACTTCATGTAACTTAATCCTGATAACAGCATAGTGAAATGGGGCGGGAACTGCAATGCAGGAAGCAGGTTTTGCAATTTTTCAAAAAATTGAAGCCTCTTGACTGAATTAGCAGATTTAAGGATTCTACCACCTGAACGTACAGGGTTATTTTATGGTTGCACAACAAATCTGCAACACAGCCTGAACTGAAACCACAAGTGCCATTAGTCAGTTCACGTTCCTTTTTCTCTTAGTAGTTGATGGCTAACTTTTTTTACTGTCATTTAACCAATCAGCCAATTTCTTAAACTGTTTCCTTCTGCTCAAAAGAACACAATAATATCATCTAATAGAGGACAGGAGTTGGAAACATTGCAGTAGATAAATAAATCTAAGCATACATGTTTACCTTATTAAATAGCTTCTGACCATGTATTTTTTTCTTTGCCTTTGAATCCTGCAGCAGCAACAGGTCACAAAAAGACGTGCACGTGTTGATTTATCAAGAACCACTGAATGTTTTGGAAGCAAATGCCTTTTGAAACTTCTTCAAGACCACGTTAGGACTCAGAACAAAGCCATTCAGGTTGGGGTAGTAGGTAAGTGTTTGGCGAGACAGGAGGAGTTGCCTTTTCCTCCCATAAAGCTTTGGTATCCTGTAGTAGCGGTATCCTGTTCAGTTGGCAGTGACTTGTTGCACTTACATGCATGTAGTGTCTGTGATACATGGAAGGTACATAGTGTGAGGCCTTAGTGGATTTGGCAGCTTAAGGAAATGAGAGAAGCAGTTCACGTACCATGCAGCTGGTGTTGCCTTCCTCTGACCTGGTCAGATTTATGGTGTTCCATTCAGTGATGTCTTTCATGCTCCTGCTATTACCAGTGTGAGAAATGAGGATACAGACCTTGTCTTACTTCTGTAGTGAAGACTTCAGATCCAACTCTGATCTCGCACTGAAGATGTACTTTACCAAAGACACCTGGAAGAAGCAGTTTTGATCAGTGTTACATAGGCTGAGTTTTCTGATTTAACTTACAAGGATTTATGTGGTTTTCTTCAGGTTTCCCTAATGTAGGAAAGAGCAGCATAATCAACAGTCTTAAAGAAGTTCGTGCTTGCAATGTTGGCCTAACAAGAGGTGTCACCAAGTAAGCTGAGTCTGATGAAAGCTGTTCATTTCCCTGTCTGTTGTTGTGTTCTGATTACCCTGAGTTTGTGTACGGTTTCCATCCATTAGGGCAAAGTACGCCCCTACGTGCAGTTTTAAGTGCACATTTCAATTTGCCAGGATGAAAGATACAGATCTGCGTGATGCAAACTGTCACAAGAGAATAGCATATAAGCTTGCTGTTTCTGTACATTGGGATTTCTGTCCTACGCAAAGCATATGATGAGGAAACACTGAAACTGACTCTGTATGAAGTGCATTCAATCCAACACTGAGCTTTGCATGTTGCATTCCTCATTGTGACTAGTCCTTTGCTAGTTGAGTACCTTCTGTATTCTCACAGTGTGTTTCTCTCTGAATAGGTCCATGCAAATTGTGCACATTGATAAACAGACAAAGATCTTAGACAGCCCAAGTATAATTGCAGATCCTTCCAACAACACCCTGGCTCTGGCATTAAGAAAAATCATAAACCCTGAAGAATCAGGCTCAGCAGATGTGCTGGAAGGAGTAGATGCCATCCTAAATCACTGTAGTAAACAGCAGGTGAGCTCTATCTATATCCACATCTCTCATTTGCATTTGACTTCTTTATAGGTTTTTTAGTTCATTTCACTTCAACTAATTCTGGTAGCTTTTGCACTGCTTTCCCCTAACCATACAGAACAATCCCAAACTTTGGCGACTGTGTCCAACCAATGCTAAGTATGCTCTTTCATCATTATAAGTGAAAAGCAGATAGAGCATGTCACAGTCCTGTCAGCCAGAGCCCAATAACTCTTCTGATTTCTAAAAAACACTGCTTTTTAAGACCTTATCACAGAGTGAAAAATGAAGACATTCTGACTGTTTCCTATTATTACAGTGAAGACCTCAGATCCAACTCTGATTTCACTCTAGTTTCAAGTTGATTAACCTAACCCTAATTCCTGTGCAGGCCTGTGATAACTGTTTTTTCCCAAACTAGTGTGCTGCCTCTGTACATCTACTAGTCTGGTTGAATTTGCTGATAAAGTAGGCATTTTGCTTTGTAATGTGTGAAAATGGTATTTGTAATGCAAGAAAAACCCCAGCTCTTTGCATACTTGTTCATCCTCACTGTAACCTGATTTGCTTTTTTATTCCTCAGACTAAGAGAAGCGTTCTGAACAGACTGTGTTCTTTTGCACTAGGTAACGATGCAGTACAGTATCCCAGATTTCAGTAACACTGAGGAGTTCTTAACTTTACTTGCTCAGAAAAGGGGTATGCTGAAAAAGGGAGGTCTTCCCGACATAGAGAATATGGCTAAAGTGCTACTTTGTGACTGGACAGGGTATGTATGCCATAAAGTTTGCTTTATGCTGCCCACCTTGTTCACATTATTAATCCAGTACAGCAGAAGCTCTCGATCCTGAGAAGTACTTAGAAAGACTGCCTTTTCTTTTTTTTTCCTCTCATATTTTACTTTTTAGATAAGTCCATCCATGGGTAATTCTCTGAAGTAGTAAAGGATACAGAGTCATAAAATGTTGCACGTTACTCTGTAAGACAGTTTGCCAACTTCTGGTATAACTCTTAAGGGAATTTCCCTTCCTTTTAACTACTGAGTCCATGTAGTCCTCTTCTGCAGACAGAAAAGGATATGGCAAATTTTCTATGGAAATCTATAGTGGTTCCTATGTTTTGAGGGTGAGAAAAAAAAGTCTAACTTATTAACTGTGTGACTGTTTCCCTTGCTGAAGTGCTTTAGCTGCTTTTACAGCTCATTATTTTTCAGGCATGATTTGTTTTGACAAAGTATGCCATTTCTTTTTCCTCGCAGAAGTGGGCTGTACACTTAATACTGCTATTGACAACTTCAGAATCAAATTTAAATAGCTATTTAACTGCTGGTAAACAGATGATAATAAATGAGTAGTTAGGTTGAGGAGTTTGAGAGGTTTGTGCTCTGCATTTTATTTTTAAATACAGTGGCTTAGCTGTATTATCTTTGGTTGGTTTCTTTAATGCTGGTATTTTATTTTCCTAGCGCTAAAATAAGCTACCACTCACAGCCTCCAGAGTCTCATCGACCGCCACCATATCTTACAGAAGACAAAGTAGCCAAAATGTGGGAGTGCTTCAATTTAAAGTACCTAGAAGAAGAAAACAATAACACTGTTAAAGGTAGGACTGATACTGTAATGCCCTGCAGCCATTAAGAGTGGTAATAGTAGCTTAAATGGGAGATTTGGAATGGAAGCCCTTCTGGGGTTTATTGGATAGCCTTCCCAATACAGAGTGAGTATCAACCTTTTTAGAAATAAAGGGATTTTGATGCAACAGAACAGTGCATCTGTGTGCTGTCCTAACACAAAATACCCCTGCTAGGTCTTAAGTTTCTGCTCTCTGACCTAACCCTCCTATTTAGGAAGTAGGGGGAACACCAAAGAGCACATAAACACTGACTAATTAGGCCAACAAGTACAAGCTATACTTAAAACCGTGTCTCTCAGCTCTTAGCAATCTTTTGTAGATGGCTCAGAGAAGGCTGTTCTCAGGGAAGTGTCCTTTGTTCTTCCTACTTATACGGGAGTTTTTGAGGAAGGAAGAGGCAGAATTGTCTTTCTAGCGCTGTCCTAGAACTTCATTGCATCTGACAGTCTGACAGTGACTTAACACGCACTTCCTATGTTTTTCCCAGCTTTAAAATGCCCCAATCCAGCAAGCAGCATCATTTTCCAGTCAGCTGGTATGACAAATGGTACAATAGAGGAAAACAAAGTGATAGAGGGAGCGTCAGATTGGGAAAACTTGGAAATAAGCCAGGAGGGAGAGGACGACGAAGAGGAGGATTTCACAGAAAGTGATGATGATCAAGATGATATGGAAGAAGAAAAAAATGTCAAAGAGGTAACTGAGTGTTTCATTAGGCTTCTTCTCCCTGTACCCAGTCAGTATCCTACTGTAAACAGAACGCACAGGCACTGTGGAGCCACCAGGTGTTACCAAAAAGCTCCTGGAAATAAGGGTTGGGCTTTTTGCTTAATTAGGGAAACAACATTGTTCTAAGTCTGTGTGTTCGCATACAAGGGGCCATGCACACTATCATTAGTCTCTGTTAGGTTTCATTTACATTAGAGACTTCATTAGTGGTATCTGAATAAACACTTATGTCTGACCTCTCTGACTTGTAGGAAAGCAAAGTTCAGGTCATGAGGAAAGCAAAGCTTGGAAAACAACAAACAAGACCGAAAAATTCAGCAAAGCAGATAGAAGGTGTGTACAAAAAACCTGGGCTTGAAGGATAGTCTGTAGTACTCTGGCAGTGGCGTTGGTTTCACTAACACATGCTTTCTTTTCTCAGAAGGCGAATGTTCTGATTCATTATCCCTCAACTTGGATAAAACAGCAGATGATGATGATGCCTACGATTTTAATACAGACTATGTGTAATGAATTATGTGTGAAGATACCATTTGGAGACTCTCACAGGCTTTCAGAACAGTCACAAAGACTTGGTTTGTGGCTCAAGTTGGAGGAATGCTGCGTGCCAGAGCTGCTGTGAAGAGTCACAATTAGTACTGTGTCAAATAATGTATATAATACTGTATCTCTCTTGATTGTTTCTGGTTTTATACAGGGCTAGAAAACTGATTGCATTCATCTTTAAGTCCTAAATTTTATTTCCTGTATTAAAAAAAAAGCCTATTTAAAATTAAATTCTCAATAGACTGAGTGAATCTGGTCACTTTGCCTTATAAAAAGATGTTTCAAAAAGGATAAACACTTTGTCTTTCCCTTTGAAAAACAATGATAAAAGCTGAATTCTAGTCGTGTTCAAGCAACTAGATTTCAAGGTGGGTTTTCATCCTCCCTCCATAAAATTCTTTTTCCTAGAGGATTACACAGACTGTACCTCTAGAGCATGACTCAAACCAGTAAGCTTTTGCAGAACTTGTAGAATTTTCATATGTAAAAGGTGGGTTGGAAAATGCAACTCATTTCATCTAGACATAAGGTATACATTGCATTGTACAGTGAGAAACTTGGCTGGGAAAGGTAACTAACATTACTAATATCATAATCTGCCTTCACCAGTGAACAAGCTGCTTGTTCTTATGGTTCTCTTGAACAAAAACACATCTCCCCCAGACACCTATTATACACAGTAACCACTGGTAACTAAAGCAAAACGTTTCCCTATTAGTGCACTCAGCGTAGAGCAGAACTGATGTAGCAAGAGAATTACTGAGAGTCCCTGCAGCTGCTCAATGAAATAAACATTTAGAATAAATACCTGATGTGAAACATCTTCCTCCTGTGCACCTGTTTTCTTCCCATTAACTTTAAAGGTCTGATTTCTTTAGTGGACAGTTCTGTTTTCCCTAAACATGTTAAAAAACAGTCCTTCTACACAACTTAAAAGAAGTATCCAGTGCAGACACAGGCTACAGTTCATTTAAGCCTGCTAAAACTCAGCCCGGACACCAGAATTAAGCTGGTGTCAGCTGATCTAGTCCTGTATTTCAAACTTGTTAACTGAACTTACTTCATTACTCCTAACCACTTCAAGGACCAGAATAGTTCTTTTTAATCAAAACCCAGGAAAAGACACCATCGGTAACAAACCACAGATCAGCATCCATGATGGAAACAGAACTATGGGCAGTGACTGCACCAAGTCAAGCAGCTGGAAACCCTTTTAAATTATAAAGCAGTTACTGAAAACATGAACAAGCCCTTTGTCTCTGTGCTGCTGTGTCTCAGGCCACAGAATGCTCAGCTCATCACTGCATTAACACAAAACCTTTTAAACATCCTACACTGACTACTGTTCATGTGCAGTATTACTGAATAAAAATGACAACTTGAGTTCAAACCTCTATTAAATGGAACAGTTGCTGAAATAGCTCCTGGGATGAATCAGCTAATAGTAACCACTACTCAAACTTACCACTGTAACTATAAAAAACTGAAATAACTTACCTATACAAAAGGAGATGGGCAGCCACCTGGAAAAGGGCACAGGGATCTTGCTTGATGAGTTTAAAGGGCCAGACTGGGAAAGATGTGGTGGGAGAAACTTCTATGGCAGACCCGTGCTCACTTGAGAGAACTATGAGGAACTTAACATTAACAAAATTAATCTGTAATTCATAGAGCTGCATTCTCAAAAGAAACATTTTGCACAATTTAGTACGAGATTGCTTTTGCAAATGAGAGTTCAATTGACTTTAGTTTCAATTGCTTGATACTCTATTTAAGTACAAAGACTAGAATCAGATGCCATTTACCTGAAGTTTGAGTCAACGTGTTAAAATTAACTTTTATTTTTCAACAAGGTTTTCTCCACCACTTATCAAAAAATGTTTTAGTGTTCACTGGCAGTTAAAACCACTTTGCATAGTGAAACAATACTTGAAAAATCCATCTTTCAAAACAAGATTCAATTTTGCAGAATTCTGCAAGAAAGACATACACAGAAATGGCTGGGAGGAGATTTCATGCAAGAAAGGGTTGTTGAAACTTTCACAGGATAAGAAAACAAACAGAAAAGCCCAAACACAAAACAAAAACCACCAGAACAAAACCCAAGCAGCTCTTAATTACAGTACATTGCTGTGCAATATTTGCGTGGTGAAAGCACCAGCTGAAGTTGTATCTTGTTCTTATAAACTGTTTCTTTCTGTAGCTGACAAAATGATTCTCCTCTAGAAGACTTGTAGTAAAGAGCAGAAGAACATGCAACAGCCCAAAATGAACTAACAGAAGTGCTGGCTTGTGGAGATCCTCCCTTGCTTCTATAGCGCTGCTGGAGTCGCATCTTCTGTTGCACAAGTGAGGTGAGTCTCCTCTGGACCTGTGTGTTTCAGAACTGCACCTGAGTAAGTGCATCACCTTGTGCTGCAGAAGGTGAGGAGCAAGGACTGCTCTGTAATACAAGTTGGCTAAAGAAAAGTTCTGCTTGGCTCCAGAGGTTTCCTGAGAAAATGCCATCAGTTATTCCAATCGACTCTACTTTGCTTCATAAGCTTCTGAATGTCTGCGGATCAGGTTGAACTTGCCTGTGGGGTCAGGGACATACCACTTCTCCCAGACTTCAGTGTATGAAGCTGTTCTTCCCCATGGTTTGAAGTGTCCATTCCAATGAAGCAGCTTGGCAGCTTTCACAAACTGAGGAGAGTACCTTTTTCCAGCACTAGACCCTTTTATTGGAAAAAAAGCATTAGTGCCTGAAATAAAGGCAGTAAAAACATCAACATGCAATATTTTAACTTCAAAACAAAGGATTTTAACAAAGGAAATCTTGTTATTTATGGAAAAAGCAGGTGATACAGGAAGCAGAAATCAGGACAAAGTGAAAAAACATAACTGGGTGCAAGTGAGTGCCACTTTGGTCTGTCTCAGTATCTATTTTAATGTATTGCCTTAACTTCCAAGTTCTATAAAACTCCCTTAATACCCAGATGTATTCATCAGCCTATGTATTATTCATTGGAAACAAAACCTCAAAGCTCTCACAGCATTTGGGTTCACCAGCCTCAGAAAAGATATGTATGTATGTTCCTCTCAACAATCTTGGAGGAAGCACCTAAGGTCACTTCAGATACAACATATATGCAAAAAAAAAAGGAAAACGAGACGTAATTTGAGTGAAAGTAAATTCAAGGACTATCCCCACAGCAGTTCAACAAAGAACATTAAGAATCAAGCCCACAAGCCCCAGTATGGTATTAAAAAGCAGTATTCCTTAAAGAACAAGGTACAAAATAGGGGAAGAAAAGATCCATTTGCCAAATCATCAACTAGGTGTCCAGCTACAGACCTGAAGAAACACACTGGGGGATAGCTGTCACAAATGTTTCATACATACCAAGATGCCGCACGTTCCACATGGGATCAATACTGGAATGTTGCTTGTAAAATACAATTAACAGTGGAGGTGTCGTGATGCTGCCAGCCAGAGTCCTACTGTAAAGTTCTTCTCTGGAAGAGAAGATAAGTTGGGAAAGGATGCTTGTGTGGCCCTAAATTAGTTGATTTTTCACTTGCAGCTGGATGACAGGAATCCCCAAGCACATACACAGCCCTTCATTTAACAGTTAAATGCTGCCACCATAACACAGCCCCTGACCCGCTGTTGCCCCCAGCTAGGGGGTACTTACTCTACATTAAGTGCCATCCACTTCTCCAGTTGCTTAGTGATGTTCTGTAACTTCCATTCTGTCAAATTGGCAACAAAAACTCCTGGATTGAAAGAGCAGGTGTTGGCTTTCATGGCAAGCTTCCGGATGGTTTCTTTTTTGTAATCTAGAAACCCAAGGTAATTATACTGTGGAAAAAAGAGAGTAGAAATCAGCTTAAAATATGGTCAAATTGCTATTTAAAGAAAAATTTTGCACAACTTCCAACAGAAAAGCAAAACTTGAAGGTGCTAAAGCAAATACTCCTTCCTTTAACACAAGAGCAAGAAAACTTAAGAGGTCTAACATTTTAAAAATATGATTATGGAAACTACATATTTTAAGGAATGCTGCATAGTCTCAATAATACCATATTATTAATATGGTACCACTCCCAGGAAAAAGTACATTTTATACATTTGCAAATGAAAAAGTCTCCCTCTGATGTTCGAAGACCTCCTGCTGTTTCACACTGGGAATTGTTCTCATTGGAAAGCACAGCAAAAATTCAAAGTGCTTTTACTGTGCCTAAGCAGGAACTGCACGTGTCATTTGTAACACAGACACCAGCGAGAATTGATCTGAGAAGCAACAGTCACACTTTTAGCTTCACTCCATTTGGAAGTCAACCTGCAAGAACAATAAAACCCGAGCACCTGCTTCCAAAGCCTGGGATCTATAGTCCTGTTACTGCTGAATCAGAATAAAACCAACCTGATTGCCAGCCCCACGGACAGCAACTTTATTCGTCGTTGAGTCACAATCATCTGAAAATGCAGCTGCATGTCCAGGTTTTAATGGAGTGTTGTAAAGTTCAAGAATATCATCTGAAAAGGGGAAGTAAGCACAGAAAAATTAAAAGCAATCTTGATTAAGCACTGAGTGACTTTTTTGTTCAGTCCACTGCTAGAGTCACTCAAAACCACTCAGTTTAAAGCAACTCATTCATATTTACACAGCTTTTACACCTTTCCTTGAAGTGTTTGATTACTTTAAGAGACAGCATATTGACCTGAGCATAAGACCAGTGGCAAAAGCTTAAGAATAGGTCCCATACCTTGCACTATTATATCATCATCCACATAGATGACCTTCTCTGCATGAGGTACCAAGCTGGGCAAGTAGAATCTTGCAAAGGTTAACTGTGAAAACAAGAAAGCAAGAGAAGCAAATAATTAAATGAAAAATTGTCCAAGTAAATGTGAAATTGACTGTTACTCTTGGAACTTATATCCAAAACAACTTCTATCTAGGAAGTAAAACAGGCAGCAATATCCTATAAGTTATTTAAAGTAAACTGGTTCCAACAGTTCCTGCTTTCCTATGAATTTGTGCATTGATAAACTACATTTAAATCTGGTCTATAATAGAATTTCTTATTCCTCCACATGTATCTGTAGTATCTCCGAGGTGTTGGCATGCTCGACATGCAAGCTGCAGTGTTTCACTGTAGTGAGCAGCAAAAAAATGATCCTAGGTATGCATAGGTAGATACTCAAATTTACCTCTCACTATCTGGAAATTTATTCTTACTGAAATTTATGAATTTGATTATACAAGACTTCTTATATGCTAGCAGATTTGATTTTGATCTCTAGTTGTGTTCAAAAGCCAGTACCAAAACATATTGCCACTAACTGATAATCACAAACAGTAAACATCATCCTTACTGGTTTTAAGGCATCTGCTTTTTGAGGATCCACTTGTACTTTCCCTTCTAAGACACGAGGGTCAAAATCTAAAATTCGGTACCTCAAATTTTTCAGAGCAGTGTTACGTAGCCACAGCCTGCAAACAGTAGGAAGGCACAGATCTTGTTAAATGAGACAAAACCCAACAATCTGGCCACTCACTTCCCTGTCTAACAAACACATGTATAGAATGTAATCTAGGGCTGATGCCAGTGGTGTCCTGTATGACTGCAGGGCCATGCCCACTATCAGCGTGCTGCACAGCTGTGACATCAAAGGCTGGAGGCTGCTTCTTAGTTTATTAGAAATACATGGTACTGTCATCACAGGTCCTTCCAAAAATAGCAGTGTGAACGGGTGGGGGTAAAAACAAAAGGATCAGAGAACAATCTACAAGAACGGAGAAAGTTCATTGCCAGTATTGTACTTGCTTAGATGAGGTGTAGGAAGTAACTTTTACAATTCCTCCACCAACAAACTCCAAAGATGGCACTTTCCCACCCCTGAACCATTATCCAAAGGAACGACTGCAGGACTCCCCATAGCAGCCTTGTCACAAAGCTGCAATAAGTAGCAGCAGCAGCAGCAGCCAGAACTGCAAACAATTTTGAGGAGTGCAGTTGCAGGGAAAGTCAGCTTTTCCTCTTTTCATTGATACTTAAGTTTTACAGTACTGTGGGAACCTGATGAGAAGATCATTACCTCAAGTGATCCGCAGTATCATTCAAAGTAACAATGTGGAAAACCACGTTGGATCTGGTGTTATGATAAATACTGTTCATGGCTGCAATTGCACCCCCAAGCCTCTCATCTGATGCTGCAATGACCACAGAAATCTCCTTATCATTCCTCTCATCTGTCAGCCTCTGGGGAACTGCAGGTATGAAATCAATAGGTTGAAGTCCTAATGGATTTGAATCTGTGGAGAACAAATGGCATGACATGCTTGTTTTATGCAAATGAAACGGACATCATTACCACACTAAAGTTCCCAACACCTTCAGTTGTTGCTACTATGCAACCACTTGGACATCTCAGCTGAGGTGTGGATCACGTGTGTGCCAGTATGAAAATATAGCACCTGCCCTCGAGAATCCAAGATGTCAATGAATAGGAAAACATCACACTTACAAATAAACTACATCAGCTTAACCCTACACATTCACACACAGCACAATAAGGTACTAAAATGAGGTTTAAAATACAGTAGGCCACAACTGCCTTTGGTCCCCTCTGCCATGTCTATAAACTTACTGACTTCCCCCTTCCCATTTACCTTAACCACCTTCTGGTCTTCTCCACATCATCCCTCCCTCTCTTTTTTCTACATTCTTTTCCTCTCAGACAGCAACCAATGAACAAAAAAGAAATTCTAAATTAAAGTCAGTGTTGTGAATATTTTTCCACTAAAGATCAAGGCATTAAGAGTAGACCATGTTTATTCCAGGCATCATTATCGAAGCCAAAACAAGAATTTCTACTCAGTGTGCACGAATATGGGAGATGAGGGTTGAAATTCATGACCAGACCACATCACCTGTAAAAGCTGGCTAATTCCCCACTAACTGCACTTTTTATAAAACACTGGTACCCTTCAGATGATCTAGACTTTTGCATATTAGATAATTTTAGATAATTTGAGCAACATTGCGAATGGGGATTTGGCAGTTTGTGGGCAATATTCTACTGTTCACAAAGCCAGGCTTCTGCTTTTGTCTGCCTTTTTCTGAGGAAGGGGCCCATCAGCTTTGACATCAGTTGACTCCTGGTTAAGGTCTGTCAAGCTCCCATGCTACTGCTGCTGGGAAGCACCTGTACAACTGCTACCCAGGAGCAACAGCTCCCACGAGTGGCAAACTGGGACCTGGCAGTCAATAAGGACATGGAGAAACCTTGTGTGACCATCTGCAGTTCTTAAAAGCAGACTCCTGAAAACAAAAAGGCTTTTTAAAGCAAACTGAATCGTATCTTACTGACTTTTATAGCCAGAAGGAACCTTTACTGCTATCTCACCTGGCTTCCTGACAAAGAAAAGTCACAAGGCAGCAAGAACAGACAAGCTCACCAAGCTGAAGTTTCTTGGATATGAAAACCAGAAAAGATGTACTCATAAAAGAGTACAAAAATTTTATCTTTTTATGCAAATGATTGATCATTATCATATGCACTATGAGCCTGTGCTTTCCCACCGATCTTAAAAATAAATAAAATGCAACATACCTGACAATTCCCGTTTCAAGAAGTCACTGAGGCCTAGGAAGTTATGATGAAGAACTAGCAAAAATACAACAACAGCCACTATGAGGATGGAAATGTTCACTGAAAATACAGAAGAAAAAACTTTATCAATAGAACCAGAGACAGATTGGGAAACTCAGAAAAGTACAGAAGATATTTTTTCAAAATCAGACACACACATATATGCATACCTTTCCTTAATGTCATCTTTCTCTTGTTATTTTATTTATTAGCATAGGCTTCCTGCAAACCTGCAAGAGAAAAAAAATACATTGGTCACTTCCTACTTCCAGTGCGTGCTTACACTGTTACCAAGAGTAATACAAACCAGGGTCTAGTTACAGTGAATGTTTCCTTCTCTTAAAAGGATAAAACCACATGTTACATTTTAATAACCCAGTGTAGTATCTCAGTAAGGAGGCAGTTACAATAAAAAAGAATTCAGAGATGAACAGGGAGACGTACAGATTTTGCTGCTTACTTAACCGACAGAAAAAAAAACAAACCACAACCATAAACCAAATCCAGACTCCTTCTGCCAGTCAAAAGTGATCAGGACAGAATATGGAAGATTATTTCTTTTACTGTTGAACCCATTTCTTGTTACAGTTATTACTACATCTGGAGGCATTCCAGCAATAAGGTAACTATATATTTCTTTCTGTGCTTAACTAACCGCAAGATTTTGGCAGGGCAAGATTTTAACAAATAGCATTATACGCTTTCAATAGCATGAAATTCTCCATGCAGTTTATAACAGAGCGTCAGCTGAAGTGTCGTCACACACAAAAAGATTTCAGAAGCATAAAAGCAGGGTCTCACCAACACGTTATAGAAGGGGATAAGAACACAGGCTCAAACCAATGATGCAGTTTTGGTACACAATTCAAACATTTCGTTGCATTTTCATTATTTAACGGTACCAGCGACCGTGAAATGAGAACGAGAACCACGCACCCCGGGGCGTGAGGCGGCTCTCAGGGAACACACAGAAAACGCTACCGCAACAACCGGCAGGAACTCAAGAAACGGAGACGGTTCTACATTGAAGCTCCCAGCAAAGCTTCCAAGGTGAGGTACCACCCACTGCGCTGCGGCTGTGAGGCCTGTCACACCTCACCGGCTTCTCTCTGCTGCCGGGAACGTTACATTCACCGAGCACAAGAAGCCAGCGACGCGGACCGCGGCCTGCAGCACCGCCGAAGTCGGTCAGGGCACGCAGTTTCCCAAACCCCCGCACACGGTTACCCGGCCGCCAGCCCAGCCGCTCCGCTGCGG
>VXBW01006991.1:256760-279795 GCA_013400375.1 Thinocorus orbignyianus
GGGAGCCAGCGCGCCTTCACGGAGAGCCGCCTGCTCTGAAGGCAAAAAGCAGGTGACACACGTCCCGCATCCTCTCAAGCACACGCTATTTCGTGGTACCAGGGCTTTTACTTGGTGGTACAAAGCCAGCCACGATGACATTTTGAACTTCCGTTGCTCATCCTGAACAGACGGGGCTTGCTTTTGTTTTCAAGTGATGTGGTCAAGAACGTAGGGGAGGCGCTGAGGGAATCGAGAGCTTAATTCTTTTACAAGTTCAATCCAGACACGTAAAAAAAATAATTCCAGTCTGGTGTGAAAGTTGATGAAAAAAGCTGAGAACCTGTGGTCGGGTTGACTCTAGGCTCTAACCTGATAGTGTTTAACTGATAGGTTTGTGCTTTGGGCAACTGACCAAAAAATCTCTCTTTCCCCAGGACTACAAGGGCCAAAAATTAGCAGAACAGATTTTTCAGGGAATCATTCTTGTCTCTGCAGTAAGTATACTAAAACCATGGGTGATAACATAAAGGACTTATATTGTTTTCTGCTCTTACAAACAAGGGGGGGTTTATTTGGACTGTTTGGCTTATCTGATTAAAAGGTTTAGACAGAATCAGAAGGGCTGTCATGACAAAGGCTTTTCTTCTTTGCCTCTTTTACTATTGGCCTACAATTTTGAAAACAAGGTTAGAAAGATATATGAACTGTGCTTTTGTAAAGCCTGTATTTTTCTACTTACCTTAATTAAGGTAATGCTTTTGTTTAAATTTGATTAATTTTATTGGTTTTTGCAGATAATTGGTTTTCTGTATGGATACATAACTGAACAGTTTGGATGGACTGTCTACATAGTTATGGCTGGATTCGCTGTAGCGTGTTTGGTAAGAATTTTTTTCCCTCCAAACCAGAAAATACATTCACTGTTTAACCTGAAATAACCATTAAATTAAGGGGCTGCCAGCACAGACCAACTTTTGGTCTGTAATTCAGATTGTTTTTGAATATCTGTACTTTCTTTGACAGCACTTTAGTAGAAAATGCTTTAGAAGCCAGCAAGATTTTAGAGAACAGTTTTTCATTTTAATTGTTTTACTATTAAGTCACGCTGATAGCACTGAAAACATAAAGGTGTGGGTGAGGGTGCCGCTTGTTGTGAGAATTCTGCAGCTGGCCCAGAATGAGGAGAAGGAGGGTCTCAGAGAGGTGCTGGAGAGGCTGAGACACTGGGGTTACCTCAGTAGTCCAAGGGTATCCTTGTTTTCTTCAGGGTTGGTGCTGTTGTCCTCCTCTTCCTCCTTGCACTGAGCTTACTTAAGCATGACTATGCAGTATACAATGTAAACTGTACATATCTCTGTAGTGTGAACTTTCTTAACACTAAGTGCTATAACAGGGAATGAGATTTTCCTACCAAGCTGTACAAATACTTACGTAGCCTCTTGATGTACATGCTCTGACTTCATTCTTTTTCCCTAAGCTAACACTCCCGCCCTGGCCTATGTATCGCCGCAATCCTCTGAACTGGCTCCCTGTCCAGGACACGGGAACAGAAGAAAAGAAGCCCGCAGACAGAAAGCCAAAGAGACATGCTAAAAGCTAAAAAAATGTGGATCTTCATGCTGTTACTTTGTTAGTTTCTTTAAAATACATTTCCACTGGGAATCTTTAAAAGTTAAGTTTCTTTAAAATGCGTTTCCACTTTGTGGCTTAGTGTCTGGAGTTTTTTTTTTTCTTAGGATGGTGTATAACACCATGAGTACACCAAGATCTCCACGGAGCATGATTTTGGCTGGAGTTTCCATGAAGTCACTGGGAAAAGAAGGGGTGGGGGCATTAGCTTTAGAAGGCTGCTGGAGGTTGTATCTCACTCAAGTATTTTACTAAAGAAGAACACGGCAAAATATTCGAATATGCCAAAAGAAAATATACAGCTGGACTTCCACCAAAATGTTTCTAACTGTGTGTAAAACATCCTAGCAGTAGTGTCAGATTTTAACAAGTACTGTAAGACAGTCCATACCTCTCTAAGAATTGCAAAAGTGTTCTAGGATAGGAGATTACAGAGTGGCATTTTTTTTGTTTAAAACAAATTTGCCTGGGTTGAGAAAGTACCATTGCTGCGTAATACAAGAGCTCTCGAAACATTTTAACTTGAGCATCAAATACGTGAGGGGCAGCAGGATCTGTGCTCCTGCCACGTTGGTCTCCCTCACAGGTGCCACAAGTTACAGTATTTAAGTGAAAGGCATGGAAAGAGACAGGTTGTGCATTTAAAATTTTATTTTACAAATTTAATTCCCTTTTGACTTCTTTATCCTGTAAAAAGAACATGTGTTTTTTCAGTAGTGATGGTACACGACAATGCTTGGGCATGTGTTGCAACACAATCTAGATGCAAAAAAAGGGAAAAGCCAAGACGCCCATTTCTTTAAGGTCCTGGGCACTCTCATTCCTAAAAGGAATTAGTATTTGAAAGGCAAAGGGATTTCTCCAGCTGGGACCATGGTAACCGTGGCTGTGCTCCTTTCAAACATTGTCAGCTTGAAATACCCAGCTACCAAATACTTTCTACCACCTCGATGACTGCCTTAGCAATAAGACACAAAAGCAAAGGCTCTGCTTAAAAGCTCTATAACTGCCCCCGTTAGCACTTTAACTTGGCAATTTACAGAACCCAGAGGGCTTTTGGTGCTATAAAAATTACTAAATTGTTTCTCCCTGCTAAATTTTCCAACTATTTGATGTAATAGTTACAGCCTATCACACCATAGCCTTCACATAGACTTCATTACCATATTTAGTATGTGACCACACCAAAACCTTTCACTATAACAAATTCAAACTGTTTTTTTTTTTTTTTGACATTTTGTATACAAAACTTGGTATGTCCCTCTTTCCATCTATAAAAAGAAGTTTCCAAAGTTTCATTAAGAGAATATAAACTAAAGTTTCTCTTCTGAGAAAGCAATAGCCTGGTTCACATTTTAACATGAAAAATATTACTACAAACTATAAAGTTTCTTGCAAGTTCAAGTCCTTATTCCAGCAAGGGAGGTCAGTGGATAAACGTGCTTTGTGAGCTGGTCCAATCTCCAAATCAGCTATAAACCAGTCCTTTAAGGAAGAAGTTTTGCTCAGAACTTCATATTTTCTTCAAGAAATTTCAAATGCCGTACCTTCGCACCATAACTCGCATACTTCTCTCCCATGTGCTCCCGCAACTGCAGCTATTTAGGACACATAAAAAAAACCCCCAAAATTTATTGACATTGAAAAAAGCAGAACTGCCTAAATATTAACCAAAAACTTTACTACTGATGCACTCAGCTGAAAGCAGCACATTGTTTGACATCATAGAGAGGAGGGATGAAAAATGGAAGAGCCTTTGTTGTCTGCAAGTAAGAGAGTTCCAAATCCCACCCAACAACTTCAAATCTAAACCAGATCTTCAGAGGTTCTACTTACCCATGCAGTATTTTATTTGTAATCAAATTTTGAATTGAATGAGCTGGAGGTGTTCCTCACTCACCTCTGTTAGGAGTAGACATTAAACTGTTTTTCACCTTGGATATAAGGGGCACAAGGCAAGCCATGTGATACAGGTCAAAAGAAATTACTACTGGAGAAACACCACAGAGTAAAACTGTGTGTGTCTCTTGCTTCTTCCACAAACTCAGGGACCATGGTACAATTCTAAAGCTTGCTCTGAAAAACGTGTGGTTGAACATAGCCTACATTCAGAATCAAACCTTTTAAGATTGAAAATGACAATATACTTAGGCCCTTGCCTACCAATGACAAAACACTTTTTGGAATCAAGGCTTGCACCACTATATCAGTATCTAAAAAAGAGGGGATAGGGAGCAAAGACCCTGCTTGATTTATCTAGGTTTACAAAGAAACTAAACAATTTTATTGTGAAAGACACAATATTCACCTCTCTTTTCACTTCATCATCTTCCTCCATGATGCTGTACACCTTCTCAAGAAGTTTCACTCCCAATCCTTGAACCACATCAGATCTGAGGATTTCAACCAGTCTCCTAATCTTGTCAGGAACTGATAACATATCTACTGAAAAATAAAATAATAATAATAATTAAAGAAATCAATGTAGTAAAAAATTTTTTCAGTAATAGTCAATTTTCATACTCTTTGCAGCAGGATATGGGATGACCAGAAGTATTCCCACAGAATTCAGGCTGACCATTCGCATGAAACACCTGTTAATGAGAGCTGGACAGCTAGAACCATCAAACCACCCTGGTGAAGGTGAATCTGAAGCACTCGGACAGTAACTCTTAAGACACTGGAGAGTCCAAAGTCAAGGCACACACAGTCTGCACAATCAGGTCCCTGTAATTTCATTTCAGGTGGTTCTTGTAACTATATCACAAATATTTGAATGAGAAGTACTATTCTCTAATACTGCACCACCACCCAAGTATTTTAATAATTCATTCACTTGTACTTACAGCAAATGTTAAACAATAAGTTTAATCACTGTAAAGCACTAATGGCATCATTTCTGCCATCTGCTCATTTATCTTAACAGCCTTTGAGCTGAAGCTGCCAACAAGAGAGGATAATTTTTATAAGGGGAGGCCTCCATTAGGAACAGAACTGAGAACACCACTTGCTCTTTTAATCACAAAAATCAACACTCCCTTCATAGGATGGGTCACCTTCTGAAAATAAAATATCTGATCTAATGAAGTAAGTTTTAGCTTAGAAATGCAGCAGCCCTGCCACCCCAGTTGTTACCAAGTAAATAGCTAGGGAATCTCACTATGCAATACTTGAGAGAGAGAAAAATGGCCAGAAAAAACAAACCCCAAACCCACCAAAATTTGTACCTTCAATACTCTGTCATACCTGTTTAGAGACAAACTCAATGTATTTTGCTGTAGCCATGCAGAATCAGCTTACCAGAGGAAAAAACCCAAGCGCTCTCTCATGGTTTTGCCTATCACCAGGCTACTTACAAGTAGAACCCTCCTCATTTTAAACAGCAAGCACAAGAAAGTCTGAGACTTGAAAAACCTGCCCTCAGTATTTTCCTTGTCCTTGTTGCAGAGTCAGTGCAGTCACAGCAAATACAATTTTTTCTTGCCCTCTGGCATAAAGTCTAAACCAAGACCTTAAATATGAAAAGTGGTTTGATTCTTGGACCTGTATCAGTCACAAGAAAAATAATCTTTCCCAAATTCTGCAATGAGTATAAACTTCTATAGTCATACAAAATTTCACTGTGTTTAATGCTTTGTGTATAATTTCAGCTTTATCCATCACTTGCAAAGCTTTACAGCCACCACCTCGTTTGAATGCCTTAGAAATTTTATTTCAAAATACTGAACTCCAACTGTTCACTTTGGAAGCTTCTAAGTCTCAGTCACATGGAGAAAAACCCTATTGCAGACCAGCTTTCTCTTTTCATTAATAAGTACACAGATTGATCACACGTTCCTTTAATTAGCAAGTAAATCAGAACTAGAGCAGTTTTGCACACAGAATTATTTAGAAAGATATTTAGTTCTGTAAACATTGTTGAGACTTGAGAAGAAATAAGAGCACATTGTCTTCTGTTGCCCACTAGCAGGTTTTTTTTAGTTATTAGTAGCTGACAACCATTCATTTAAAGCAATAACAGAGCAACAGACCTGGAGGAATCTCTTCAAGTTTTAATCCCTCTGATTCATCAGGTGACTTTCCATGCAAAATCAAAGTGTCTCGATACTTTCTATGAAGTTTAAACTCTGGGGCTGGAGCTGAAGTTACACAGTATTCAGAGTTCTCCTTAGAGTCCATTTTCAGTGTCCGTGTCATTAGCTGCACCAAGTCATTCATTTCACTCATATTGTTTTTTCTAGTATAAGAGAAATAAGACAGAATTCAGTCACCATTCATGAAGCAACTTCCACCTTGAATTCAGAGGACTTTCAGTAATTTTAGTGATGTTTGCAGACTATTCCAGGTTAAATTACTTCTTGTGGTGCAGTTTCATCAATAGAACATCATCAGTATTTCATCTAACAAAGGCTCAATCAGCAATAATTAACAATCCTATCAGCTACTGCTACCTGTGTAGCTGAACCTGTGGTGATGCAACAAGTATTATTTGCTTACACTGACAAAATCAGAAACAAACTCAGCCTCATTCACAGTGGAAAGGAAGCATATCGGCAACTTCAGCTCCTGCTTTTATTGCATCCTGACAGTCTATGTCCTTTGATGCTGGAAGACTGGTTTGCTGGCAAGCTCCAGTTGACAAAAAGCAGAGGTACACAATCACCTGTCTCTGAAAGTCCAGCATGGAAAGCTTATAGTCGCAGAGAGGCAACAATTAGACACAGTTTGTTTTCTTTATGCATCACACATACTTCTGCAATCACTCATTACATAGACAAAGTGTGAAAGCAATTCCTGCCATTTTTTTTCCCCTAAGTCAAGGTGCAACACAGCAGTGAAAACTCTTGCATAGTATTAAACAAAATACTTACTTCTCCTTGGAATCGCCATCAGACTTATCTGTTGAGCTTGTGGAAGAGCTTAACTCATCATCAGACAGACAATGGGTCTTCCGCTAAGTGAAGAGGGAATAAATGACAAAAAATTCTAACAGTCAAAAGTGATTTCTCAATCTGGCATGAATTACTCATCTTAGGCAGAAAAATAATCTATTTCAACGAACACGTATTTACAGACTCAGCTTGATAATATTTAAAAGGTATAATCTTTGGTTTTAAATTCGAGCTAATGCACAGGACACACTTTATGAAAAACTTATTTAACCAGCACTGCATCTCAGTCGTGCAGTTTTACTCACTATAAATAATTGTTTTTAATAGAAGCACTTGGTGAAGTAAGTCATGTATGTTTATAACATAGTTATCTAAGAATGGGCAAAAGAATCCAAGTCATTACCCTTAGCCCATCTATTGGTCTTTAATACACATTTTAAAATAATATTTAAATACATTTTTATCAGTTCAGTAACTTCCCAGCATTCCCTGAAACGTACGGAGACTTTGACTACTTGTGTCTCTCCAGCCCTGTGTTCAGTGCACAGCACAATATGCAAATACATCATTAGCGTATGCACATAAAACTGGTGTGTACTAACCTTATGGAATCTCAGTTTGTGAATGCAGGTGAAATTTTTGCATTTAGATACCAGTTATAAGCACACACACACAGGTAAAACATGCAAGAACACCTTCATGCAAGTGCTGGGCTGAGGAAAATAGAGCCTACACTTTGAAATTTCAGACTAGAATTTCTTAACTTTTACTTTTCTATTAATTTATTGGTATTAATAATGTTCCCCTGATGTTGCAGAAGATTTTGTCCAATGTATGTTTAAGATCTTAAAAAACCTAATTAGACAAGGAAGAGAATATTAACAGAAACTCTTCACTTTTTATCTAGCAACTATTTCTTTTTGCCAGGACATAAACATACAAACTTAACATGATTGCAAATTAAAAAAAAATGTTCAAACAGCACTACCAAGGCAAAATTACATGTACCAGGCTAAAGGCAACGTGTTGTTAATAGAAATTTAAAGCAGACTATTCATCTATAACAAAAATATAGTTCAGAAAAAAAAAGTTTTTCCCTTCCAAAATAAAACACACACTGCAGTTTAGAGAGCCTATAACAATCAGTAAGAGATTCCTAGACTTCATCTCAGGTGGAATGAAAATACACAGTAACCCTCCAATTTTCAAGTGAGCTAGTTGAACAAAAAGGTGGATTAGACATCTGTACTCTACCTCAGGACTTGCAAAGCAATCTACAGAGAGCTGTGCACTCTTGGTGACTGAGAGTTTCTTCCACACAGTTTTTTAAAAAACACTATTTTCTTCCCCAACACTGCCTGCATTTAAATATTTCAAAAGCAGATGACCCCAGTTTACCTGAGAAATACTGGGATCTGATGAGGACTGAGCAACTTTAACATGATTTTCCGTATGTGATTTTGCTTCAACTACTGCACTACTTGACGTTCGTCTCGCTGGAATCACTGGAAGGATGACATTTTTACAATATTTACAACTTAGCTGCACGTATTTTAAATTAGTTTCATGCTCATGCAAGTAAAAGGCTATCACCTGGCAGAAGACAGGCAGGTAGGTATTCTGTTAAGAGAAAACTCCTATCTGAAAGGTGTATATTCTGCACCTCACGTACATTTCAAGGACAATCACTAAACACAACTGAATGTAACTGAGTAAGAAGCAGAAAAATACACACATGTTAACAGGCAATTTTATTTGACACAGAACTAGACCCTTCTGATGGTGTCAGTGAAGAGCAAACAGCAAGTTATAATTTCTTCAGAGAGAAGTTATTTGCCTACTTACACACAGAATGTCAACATGCAAACAAAAATATTACCAGAAGGGAACATCTCCTCCTGAGACTGTTTCAGCCTCCTTCGTTCTCTTGCTGACAAGGGCCGCTCCTTCAAAATAAGATAACTGGATATTAATTAGCAATTGTTACAGTGGCTTTTGTTAGATAATCACCTATAAAGCAAAAAAAACTTTTTCAACTGACATGGAAGATAGAGCCGTTAGAGCAGACCTTCTGATCATCTAACAAATGCATAATTATTTACTGCAAAACAGTCCTAGTCAATGAGACCAATATACACTCTAAAAAGAAGCTTCTGGTCTCCCTGGTTCAGCAAGGCAATGTCTCATCCTGCACTGACCAGGTGCTTGAGAGGACTTCCATTAGGCAGGAAGCCCCTATACATTTCTTTACTCACTCTGCATACACTCAGAGAAAGAACTCCTCAGAAGGAACAAGAGACAAAAATAAGCTGACACAGTATTCAGCACTAACCTTCGGAACGGCATCTTGGCTGGTTTTGGTGCTATTTACAGAGTCAGAGGCTTCAGCAGCACGGTGCTCTGCACACCTCTGCGCCGTCTGCGCGTTCACGTCAGAAGGAAAAGGTAAAGGCCGATGAGCAGCTGCGCTGGACTTGAAAGTCAAGGGAGCAAGAATTTACACTTTTTTTTTTAATTAGAAGTACTCCACAATCTAGAAGACATTCTTGCACTGTAAGGCTAGATGCCAAAGGTTTTCGATCCTGCAGTAACCTCCCAACTCTATCCCTCCCTCAGCTTCCACCTGCTTCCCTTCTCTCCATCTTGTCCCCTTCCTCCCAGATGGTTTTTCAGCCATTGCTTTTGCAACAACCGTCCCCACCCTCAAACAGCAAAATCCAAGAGAAAAACAGGGTACCATACTGAAAACCCTCTTCTCTATCCTCATAGAGCTGGTGCCTTTCCCCAAAGAAATCTCTGCTCAGTGTGGAAGCACTGACAGGAGCCCTACCTTATGTTCATTCTTCAAGTCCATAAGCTCAGTGCAGACACTACACATGTCTGTTCTAAAACACCAGTTATTTACTACCTGCTACAAGTGGCTTTATCCGCAACAGTCAGGAACAGTACTGCTACACATTTTGTAGTCACAAGTGAGAAGCCCTGATGGAAATTGCTAGGGAAGACTGTAGTGTGGCAAAGGCAAAGCCTTTCACAGTTTCCTCGTGCCCATCTGGCACACCCACCTCACACCTGTGAGGGTTACTGAGATTTTCAAGGATTTACACGGACAGCTTCTAAAGGACACCTTGAATGTTCTGCATTTTGTTACGAATGAAGTCATATAGATACACATGAAACAAGGAGAGCATAAAGAGCCTGCCCTTTTTAAAAAAAAATAGGGCCCGTTTTTAAAGAGTAAAAAAATGCAGGAGTCTTGAAGGAAAGAGGAGAATTATTTGAGTACCTTCTTTGAGCAGACATCAGCTATTTCTCTCTTCTTCTGCCGTCGCTGCCGTGAGAGAGAGGGTTCACTGACTGAACTGTGAGGCTGCAAGTGGGAGGTAATTTTTTCCTGAGCATCTCCCGAAGCTCCAGGACAGACATCATCCTAGTAAGTAAAAGTGTTTTTTTAAAAGATGTATACATACCATTTCCAGATTTACATATACACACTTTTTAAAAAAATCAACACAGGCCACTTTACTATTTGGACAGCAGCCACCTTATCACAGTTACAACCACAATAAGCTCTTGATAGAGAGTTAGAAAAAAAATGTCTGCTGTACCAATGTTTTTAAACTACTAAAACTTCAAAGAAGGGCACTTACTTGAACTACAACAGGAACAAACGGTGCCAGTAGCTTTTCAGTAGAATCCAAGCTCTATAACAGATGATGATTTCTCGTTAGAAAAGGGTGTACGACAAATCTCTTTGTAGACCAAAACATAATGAAAAGACAATAATAACCTATTAGCTCCCCATCCAAATCAAGACCAACTTGATACTAGCCAGGCCTATTTAGAACATAGAATAAAAAAGTTATAAAACTATTCCTGCCATTTCTTGTTGTACCTCGAAAAGAAAACTTTTCTTCTCTGTAAAAACAGAATTTCCATCATCTAGATGCAAGTCTAAAACCATTTTACCATGCTGCCTTTCCCAATCTGAAGCCAAGGCTTCTAACTATTTAAACATCTCAAGAATGACATCAGTAGCGCCCTACCTCAACAGAAAAACACATGCAGCAACTCCCTAAATTTTAAGTGCTGACCGTTAGTTAAACCTATTTCAAAGTCTATTTCAAGTAAGCATAAATGCATTACCAAGTCAGTCTGCTTTTGGTCTTCTGATACAGGCTGCAGGAGTTTCAAAGTATCACCATGTTCTTCCGTAGCATCAACAGAAGACTGCTTAGACTCAACATTTTCGGCTTTAAAAGCTTGTTTTGCTCTTTGCTGCAGTCCATCTTCCTGAACTGGTGGGCTGCTGGATGTTATTTTAGAATTCCCCGGAATATTTAAATGCTTTGCTTTATTATTCTCTGGAATGTGCTCACTGCCACACTTCTCACTTCCGTACTTCATCCTTTCAGATGGTAAGAAATCAATATTCACTTCACTAACTGTAGCTAAGGAGTCTCCCAGGTTGTTCAAATTGCCATTGCTTGGTTTTCTTTCCAACTCAACAGCCGGTTTCTCTGAGGGACACAATTTGGTGGCCTTGTATTTGATAACACAGTCCTCTTCATTCTAGAGTTAAAAGGAAGACCAAAATATCAATTATCTTTTGGATATTATGCATATATGAAAGAATATTCTGAACACCAAAGGAAGATGTCACGGTTTCAGCTGGGGTGGAGTTAACTTTCCTGCTGGCAGCTGGTACAGGGCTATGGTTTGGATTTGGGATGAGGATAATGCTGATAGCACAATAGTACACTGGTGGGTTTGACATCGCTAAACGATCAAGGCCTTTTCTCCTCTCCTTGCCAGCAAACTTGAAGGGTACAAGGAATTGGGAGGGGACACAGCCAGAACAGCTGACACCAAACGACCAAAAGAATATTTACTCCACACCATGTGGCACCATGCCCAGTATATAAAGCTGAGGAAGAAGGAGGAAGGGAAGAGACGTTTGGAGCAATGATGTTTGTCTTCCCAAGTCAACACTACATGTGATGAAGCTCTGATTTCCTGGAGATGGCTGGCCACCTGCCTGCCCATGGGAAGCAGCGAATGAATTCCTTGTTTTGCTTTGCTTGCGTGCCTGGCTTTTACTCTACCTATTAAACTGTCTTCATTCTCAATCCAAGACATTTTTCTCACTTTTACTCTTCCAATTCTCTCCCCCATCACAAATGGGGGGAGTGAGCGAGCAGCTGTGTGGATCCAGCTGCTGGCTGGGGTTAAATCACAAGAGAAAATCATTAACATATCAGTACATAAACTGCAATGAAATTATGATCAACTACAGATTAAGCCTCAAAAACCCCACAACCTTCATTCTTCAAAAGGCTGTATCTGCAAATGACATCTTTCAGGCACTGGTTTATACACATGCAATATATCTACTTTTCACCAGGACTGTGACAGAGAGGTTGCACTCCCTTGGCTCTTCTGTAAGGGGGGAGCCAACAAATGCCAACGAATTTTAAGACATGCTACACCATGTGCATTCAATATTTCAATACTGAAAGCTTAAACCAACAACAGCAGACATTACAGAGAATGAAAAACACACACAAGATTAACTATTACAAAGGATTTGTAATCCACTGTAATGAATTCCAACAACAAACAATTTTTGTTTTATCATTTTTTTCCAGTCAAAAACAAATTTTAAAATTATTACCACTTGTCATCAAATATTTGGAAAAATATTTGACCTCCAATACTCCATGAGTAATTCACATAGTGACCCACAAACAAAAAACCAGATATTGATTAGTTAACATCTTAGAGTTAAAAGACATTTCAATTATTTTTACCAATCCACAGTTCTTTATTTCTTTCCACTGTTGCCCAAACAGAATTCCTTCCTTAATATGAATTTCACACATTGCTAGGAATCAGATCTATGTTTTCACAAATGCTCAAGACACACATAAAACTGAGTTTTTTCTCTAGAAAAAGCAAGTGGGTTCTGTTTTCTAGGGGTTTTTTGGGTTTTTTTAAAGAAAAAAAAAAATCTCACAACTTTGTATTTCCTGGCTTGCTTGAAGGAGTGGTTTTGGCATGTTACATGAGATTCATTCTTCACTGAGACCACACAACAAGGATCTTTATGTTTGGGCATCACCATTTTCTTATGACTTCTGGCTGCTTTCCTGTAAAGAAAATAAAAGTTGTTCATTCAATCACCATCAACAAGACCTTAAGATACTTCTTTAGATTATACTAACAAAAAAAAATAAATCCACTCCACTAAACAGCATACAGACAGTATAAGATCCTGGACTTTTTAATAGACTGTGCACAACATACTCATTCTCATCTCTATAAAAAGAGTTTAAAAACACCATTCAGACTCTGCCAGCAACATATGGTTATTCTGCATAGCACCCAGATTAGTCTTATCTGGAAACAGCAAAGTAATTGACTAAACCTAACAAAGAAAAATAATTGTATCAGTGAATATCAAAAGAAACCTGGTATTACAACGCTCAGATGATGAATGACTTTAAAGAACCCTATGAAAAGATGTGCATTTCTTGTCACCTCCTTGAAAATCATGGCATTCTTTTTTGTTTTTAACTCTCTGAATAAGCTGTGCTACACTAACCACTGTAGCTTCATTCTGCACTTGCAGAAAAAAGAAACTACTTTCCTTTTCAACTCCCACCTATTTCTCAAGGAATCTTAAGAAACTCCTATGTTAATATGCTTTGTAGCTGCACATAACAAAACTAATTTCATCCTGCTAGAGAAATGGGAAAAGTTGTAAAACAAATACCACAGTAAGGTGAATATTTTGCACACAATCACTCAAATGAAAATATCTCACGCTTTTGTGGCTTCCAAAAACAAAGAAATTTGGTGCTTGATATATGGCTGTCGTAGTATGCTCTTCACACTCGGTCTTTCCTCAGGTTTTTTACTGAGCATAGTTCGTATTATTTCTACCAACTGTGGGCTGTAATCCTTTGGCATGGGTGGCAACTGTAAAAGGAAAGGGAATTCTGACATTATATAACATATTTGTCAATAGGGGTTAATCCTAGATTATTTACATAGGACAGTTGTATATAGCTACACACTTTGCATTGTTCACATACTGAAAGGTACCCAAGTGCTTAACATCAAACAGAATATAGAATTTCTAAGTGTTTTGTCCAAGAACTGTTTGCAACTTTTTTTTTTATTAATACCAGCAGTTAAGGTTCTGTGAATAAGCTTAAAAATTCATATTAAAAATAAAGCCATGTTAGCTTCATTATATGCCAAAGCAAGACAGACACTTAAATAACCTAGTCTTATCTAACAGGAAAATGGCATCACATGGACAGTGATTTAATTCTTTGTACAATGTTTAAACCACAAGCAAATTAAGAAACTAAGTCTTCTCAGAACCTTGGAAATGAATCAATATACTAGTTACATAAAAGGCTAACAAATCACTCTAACAATATCTACAAAGTAATAACTCCCTGGGTCAGATATGACATCATATACTGCCATGGAACACCAGTCTTAAAACATACATGATGATGCACCTAACATGCAAAATATTTTAAAGTCCATGCAATATTTCTGATTGGAAAAGATAATGTCAAATTCTAGACAGAAAATCCAAGCACAGATAAAAAAAATTTAGAAGTTTTTACCTTTCCTTCAATAATTCGATAAACCAAAGAGTTCATGTCTTTAGCATTAAAGGCGTGTTTCAGTGTAGCCATTTCATAAACGCAGCAGCCTAACGCCCAAACATCTGACTGGAGAGAGGGGAGGGGGGGGAAATTTTGGGGAACTTGTTATTATTTGTAGAAGTTTTATCTCCAGACTTAGTCACCTGCTTTCAAAAAGGCCTTTAATGACAGTAAACTAATTAAGACCAAACTCCATTGCCAACTTTTGGCTGCAGCCTTACTCTTTCACTTTTTCATTTTGATCAACTGAATTCTTTTATTCCAATTATCACCAGTTTTTTTTTCTGAAAAGAAGTGTTGAAAGTTGTTATTCGTAGAGGGTTTTCCTTGTTTTGTTTTTAAATACATCACTGGTTCGAAGACGCAAATGAAAATTTTTTGATTTTTCATTGGAAGAAGAGTTTCCCCTCAGCTCTTGCTCAGTGTAAATACTCATATTTATGGTACGTGTGGTTTGCAGCAAGAGCTGAACAGGCACACAACAGCACCTTTGCTTTGCTTTATTATACTTTAAATTCACAGTAACACTGCTTATTTCTCTACTTAAATATCTTTTCTTTTTTTTAATGCTGCTGTTATGTCTAACACAGATTGTGAGTATGAAGTTTCCTGTCTGTTAGATAGCTGTATTTTCTAAATGTGTTATCTAACGCAGACTGATATTGTTGTTTCAAATCAAACTTCCCATGTTCCAGCTTGTGCCCATTGCCCCTCGTCCTGTCACTGGGAACCACTGAAAAGAGTCTGGCTCCATCCTCCTTCAACCCACCCTTCAGATGCTCGTGAGCATTAATAAGGTCTCCCCCCCTCAGCCTTCTCTTCTCCAGGCTAAAAAGTCCCAGCTCTCTCAGCCTTTCCTCATCAGGGAGATGCTCCAATCCCTTAATCATCTTGGTTGCTCGACACTGAACTCTCATCAGTAGTTTCCTGTCTCTCCTGAACTGGGGAGCCCAGAACTGGATGCAGTATTCCAGTTGTGGCCTCACCAGTGCAAAGTAGAGGGGAAGAACAACCTCCATCGACCTGCTGGCCACACTCTTCCCTATACAGTCCAGGAAACTGCCAGAAACAAAGACCTCTGCAAATCTCTCCTCCATTTTTCTGTTTGGTCCCTGGGGACACTAAAAAGAGCTGGAAGCAGTAAGAACGTAAAAAAAACAAAACAGAGAAGCTTGTAAAGTTCTCAAACAAAATAAATTGACTAATGAAGTAGAAATGACATTTGCATTAATGTACTCTACCTTGTAGTTGTAGGGCTTGTTAGAAAAGAGTTCAGGGCTCATGTAGTATGGTGTGCCTATGAGAGTGCTGGCCATGTCATACTGGTTCTCCAGTACTCTGGCTATTCCCAGGTCACCCACTTTGATTATGTTTGTTCGTGTCAAAAAAACATTTTGCGTTTTAAGATCTCTGTGCAGAATGTGCTTCTCATGTAAATACTGGGGGGGGAAAAAAACATAGAGTTAAGTAACTCCTAATTGGTTCTTCTACACTGAAAAGTAAAATCATATTACACAAGTCAAAGAGGAATATACAAACACAGAAAAGACACACATATCTCCCTCAGGAGTCAGAAGCATCCTTGCTAAAGACAGTACTAGTGAGTTAACACTGAAAATGACCAACACAGACACAAACCCAAAGCTTGGCACTGCTTTAATTTCCCTGTGTGGCTCTTAACAAGCCAGCAGAAAAGAGGAAACGAAAACATAAAGTTAAGACTCAGACCTGAACTCACTTTGTACTGCCTCCATTTCTGGACCATCACTTCTTAGTCTTAAAATACAATTTGAGCTTTGTGTAAATAGGGAATAAAATTACAACAAACAAGAACAGGACAGAACTGTAGACTTGCATATGTCTGATCACAACAGGCAACTTTAAGGTAAAAATTTCTGCCCAATTTCTTATTTCTTAGTGCCAACGTTTATATTACTAAAACAATTCCCTCTACAGTTAGATAACTTCCAACTACTAAATTTCCCTGGAGTGAGGTAAGATTTAACAGAAACTATGAATTAGTAGTCTGAATTTGCCATTAAAACACAAAAACAGAACCACAGAACACAAAAAGCTTCCCACGTAATCTGCTTCTTTAAAAAACAAAACAAAACAAAAAAAACCCAAAACAACAAAAAACAACCAACCAAACAAAACAAAATCAAACAAACCTATATTCTGTAAATTCAATCTAAACTTTCAAAGCAGGGAAGTATTTCAAACTAGAACTGCAAACACCCTGGAGGTTATTAATGCCTGCTGTGATACAGAGATGCCAACATAAAATATGACAGCAGTTTTTTTACCCAAAATAGTTAATTGGACTGCAATGACCTATGAACATTTTAAATACTAATAACCATCTTATTTAGATGCTAATTGGAATTCAAAGTCTGCAGCCTAACTGGAATTTTTAAATCAAGAAGAGCCAAGTTAGATTTATGTCTGAAGGTGACAAAGTTATACTTTATTTTACCTGCAGTGCCATGGCAATCTGGACAAACCACTCCACCACCTGATTCTCAGGCAGAAGTTTGCCCTTCTGCTCTTTGAGTTTGTGGTACAGGTCTCCTCCCTCGCAGAAGCCCATCACAATGTAGAGCAGGCCGTCCTCCCCCTGCCAGGACTCTCTGTAGGTGACTATGTTCGGGTGTTTCAGCTGCGACAACAACTGTGCCTCTTGTTCTGCTGCTCTCCTCTCTCGGTTGGAAGCATTTCTGAGGTTTAACTTTTTGATGACATACTGTAAAAGAAATTGCAAGGTGTATCATGAGAAATGAAAGTAGCTATGTAGAAGAGCCAGGAAATTTCCCAAATCTAAAGAGAATAAAGTATTTTAAAACAGCACACACTAATCAGTATAGAGACTGCAGTTTATCTAGTAGTTAAACGTAATTTCTATCATTACACCACAAAAATGGAACAGGTACACCTATTCTATTCATCTACCAGAACAAAACTCTGATCAGGAATTTTGTGGTGTTTTGTTTTCTTTGACTAATGTTCACAATTTTTTTCTCCCCACTATAATTTTAAATTTGTGTCTATCATTCACCTATTAAGCCTGAAATACCTGTTTGCGCATCACAGTTACTCTCAAAACGGGCCGTTTCAACAGTAACTTGAAAATATAAAAACATTAAGGGAAGTATACAGCCACATGCCAAAAATGATAATGGATGTCTAGGATAAAAGTCATCTGGCTAGACCTATTTTGCTCTCTGCGAGAAAACCAAACCCAACTTCTTTCCTTTTATTTAAATAAAATTGGTCTTTTCCTTTCACTTCCTCAGAAATGAAAGTATTTTCTTTGTAAAAAATAAAAAAAGAAAAAAAAAGAAAAAAAGAAGAAACTCAAGAAATAACACCTCACAAGTTTAGCAAACACCAATCATATATTTGAAGACCAAAAAAGTTGTTAAAAATCTGTTTCAAGGCTCAAGATTACAAATTCCCCATTGTCATACTCACAAGAAATTACATAACTCCTCAATTCTTATAACCTGTGACGATGCACAGCTCCCAAGAGAAATATAACAAAACTAATTGTGTACAGCATCATCTAAGTTTAAAACAAAATAGAAGTGCTGTAACTACAGTATTCTGTGTGACAAGCCAACTACAACTGTATCTTTGGGCACAGAAACCAAAAGCTTTAAGTTTCATATCAGCATCTGTCTTCAGATGATATACTACCAAAATGCAAAAAGCATGCATATAGCAATAACTTCAAACCCAGCATTGATTATACTTGGTTTAATGAGCATGTTATCCTGGCAAGATTCCCAGAAGTCTATTGCAATGCTCTTCCACTTTATTTGATACCACATTGTGTACAAATTGGACTTTTTTGTTTGTTTTTTTTGCCACTTGACCTTCTCCACAAAACCCCCCAGCATTCAGTTACCAAATATGCTTAAATAAAACATAATTTCTTTCACAGAACAAGCAGCACTGTGCCAAAGCCAGAACAAAACCAAACCTGATCATCCTGCTACAGAAGAAAGTTTACAGAAGTTGACAAAAGATAAAGACACAAGAAAACACATCAAAGTTTAACATAAAATAACAATAAAAAGAAAGTAAGGTTCTTGCCAACGTTAAAGATCAGCAGCACGACAAAGAAGTGAAATCCAAGGATGTGCATATATTTGAAAGTCACCCCAATGCACTGTTTACTTTTAGGACAACAAGGTTAGCAACTTTGTGCGGTCACTGGACTATGCACCGCGGTGACTGGCCTGGAGGGAACAAGTGCTATCATCGCTGCTACCCAGTTCATAGGTTGTAGGGATTCGCCTTTGAATTCCAGCCTCATCCCTGCCTTCATCCGGAAAGCACACACTTCCTGATCACTGCAGGGCACAAACACTTCTCCCATCGCCTCTAGTTAAATCCTAGGCATGAGGCTCACCACCAAGGTTCCTGCTCTGTGGATGTTCTCCCCATTCCTTTATCCTCTTGCATTTTCTGTTGAGCACATCTGCTTTGGCCAGGTGAGATAGGTTATTTCAGATTTCCAGCAAAAAGGCAAATGCCTTGCACTTCAGCTCCAACACAACCAAAACTCTGCCAGGTCCTGCCACAGTCGATATAGGAAACACAAAGCCCATCCTCCTCCAGCAGAGCTGATGCCAGTGAAAGCCAACACTGTTTTTTCCACCTTTGTTATCATTTTTATCTCCACCACACACGCGTGACTTAAGCCGATGACACTAGCACTAACAAGCCAAGACCAACCTTTTCTCCTTCCCACTAAAGAGTGGGCTGTAGTTTCCTGTTTGCCCAGAGGACACCGAAGCTAGGTTATCCTTGTCAAAACAATGCAATACACGCTTTTAAAAAAGAAACAGTTTTATTTAAATGAAAGGGGAAAAAACAAGTGAGGATTTTTGGTTTTACTTGGTTTTTTTCTCCGAGATAAAAAGGGCGAGGGGAAAGAGTCTTCTCCACACCTTTAATTAAAGTCTTGGCAGAGAAGGGAGCAAAGCAGGCACGCCTCGAGAGGCAGGCCCAGCCCACAGGGCTACAGCCGCACCTCAGCGCCGGGTCATCTTCACAGCTGCACCCCGGCACCAGCCCACAGCCCTGTTGGCGACCGGGGCTGTCGCCAGGGCCACACGCCACGGCCGGGCCGCAGGCCGCACCACCCAACCCGCCCACAGCCCCAGCGGCACCCCCAGGCCAGGCCAGAGCCGTTCCCTTCACACCAGGCCCTCGCTACCTGTTTGCTGTCCTGCCGATGCCGCACCAGGCTCACCTCCCCGTAGCTGCCCTTCCCCACGGCTCGGAGGAAGCAGTAGGCGGCCAGGGGCATCCTCCCGCCGCCCGGGCCCACTCAGTGCCCGGCGGCCGGGGTCCGCCCGCCCGGCAGCACTACCGCTGCCATAGAGACGCCCGCGGCGCCCCGCTGCCACAGAGAGGACGCCGCATCGGCGCGTAGGGCGGGCCGCCGCCCGTCTCTATGGTGCGGCGCTGCGGCGGCCATTTTGGAAGCGGGTGAGGCGGCCATCTTAAGAGCGGGCAGGGAGGCTGGGAGGTGCGAGGCTGGCTTTCCCAAGAAACAAAGCTGTCCGCTCAAGAGCCGTGTCCGACGAGGGTCTTTACCGTGCTGCTCCGTGTGCCGAGCCCCAGGGACGGGTGGGGAGTGGGACACGATGACAGTCCTGGGGTCAGCGCCAAAACAGGCCCCACCACCCTCTCTTGTGACCTGAGGCGTGCGGCGGCTGGGGAGGTCTGGCGGAGCAGTGCTGCTCTGCAGAGCCGTCCTGTCACCTGTGCATGGGGCAAAGAATTGGTTTTAAAAGCTCTGGTCTGGTTTAAAATGAGTTCCTGGATTTGTCCCCCTGTGTCCCTCACACCTCTGCACACCTCAGACTGCAGGAAAAACAGGAAACACCCAAAATCCTGTAAAGTTGAGTGTTTTGTTATCACTGAGCTTTTAACTCCCAGCACCTCCAAGTTTGTGTTTCATGCAACAGAGGAGATGAAACCAGCTAAAAAGATAGAGAATTAACACTGTCAAGATAACAGAGAAGATGGGCTTTGCAGCAGGAGGCCAAGTGGGGATTGATTGTGAAGATGAATAGGAAAGCATGTAATAGGAAGATTCTGGACTAGTCAGGGCACGTGTCAAATAATGATACCTAAATTGGGTACCTGAGTGATATGCAGGATTACAGGAGGTAGTTTTTGAAGAGCATCATAAAAGGATTGAATAGACTGCAAGCTCCATTACAGCTGCAATAAATTTGAGCCAGAGACAGCCTTTAAGAAGGTATCAGAAAGATGATGGTTTTCGTTTGGAAAAGAGGTGAGTCTGGAGCAGAGATCAGTCTCGGTAGCCAGTGCAGAAACGGCTGTTGAATTTTGGTTTGGAGATATTACGTAGAAGAGACACTGTTGAAATAGCCTGTAAATTCTGCAACAGTATTCTGTAACAGTATTCTGCAGGTTACACAAATTCAAATTTCAGTATTTGATTTTTCCCAAATGCCTAATGCTTAATCCCACTTTTCACACTGGGTTATTTATTAACACTCAGTAAACAAAGAATCATATATTAATGCATATCGTTCAGATTGGAACCTTACTTTTTTCAAAAATGGAAAACCATCTATTGCTTTGTATTTTATTATTCATTCCTGCCTTTGCATCATCAGACTTTTTGGTAACACATGTTAGAAACATCAAGGTAAGTAATCACCCGTGTAGGGGTTCCCATTCTTTATAGATTAACTTCCTGACATTTATCAGCATTTATCAGAGAGCTCATACAGTGCTGCCACCAGGAGTTTTGTGTTCTCTGTTAGCAGTGAACACAAGATCAGACCTGGGACTCAGACTAGTTTACCTCTAATCAGCCTCAGTTTTGAATCAGCTCTGAAGAAGCTCTCCTCTGTCTCTTTTTAAAAGCGTTGCTTTCCTCTGTTTTCCCTGTCATCTCCACATAGTGGTAAAATGTTTTAGTGGTCATATATTTAAATGTGTAAAAGAGTCGATGTTGCCAGGAAAGTGGCTTTAGCACTAAAACAACAGAAAATATCAGTGAAAAGATGCCTCCAAGGAGCAGAAGAGAGAGATGTAATGCAGCATCCAGATAAATATGTCCACTATCCAAGTGACATGGTAGTATTTTTCTCAAAAGCTTTGCATGTTAGCATAACATGAAATATACCTCTGGCCCCTCAAAGGGGCCATTCTGGTTTTGGCTGCATCTCTGAGTAAGGCAGTGCTTCCTGATGTTCTGCTTAATTTTCTTCAGTCAAGTTGCTGGCCCCTACTCCTCACCTCTGTAAGTTATTTTCCTCTCTCTTGGTAGTTACATAGTATGAAAAGTTAGAGTGCAGATCTCTTTGGGGAGCATCACAGGTTAGTGGGTAGAACAGAACAAAGCAATTTACAGTCAGTTTCTGTTGATTGATGGTCTTTGGACTTTTTCTTTGAAAATCAGGATAATAATGTGTCTAACTTTGTAAAATCAGCTTGAGATTTATTGCTGCAAATTTGAGATGCTGTGGATTATTTAACCATTACGTAGCACAGATATAACGTAGCTTTTTCCTCCTGATTACCATACTGCCTGTTGTTCTCTGTATGTCTCACAATGCTAAAGCCATTCTAAATGGAAAATAGCCAAAGCTCAGTGCAGTGCTCCATCTGTACATGCAGAACACTACAAAAAAAAGACAGTTAATTCTCTCAGTTTTGTTACATGAGTTATGAAAATACAAGTTGATTGCAATGGAGAAGATTGCTGTGTAGTATGAAGGTCTGAGACCCCATCCCTGTCTTAGCTCATTTGAGCAGGTCGTGTGCCAGTGAGGAGTGATGAGGCATGGCTGGAGGTCTGTCTGGCTGATGACCTTCAAGCTGTCAAAGCTGCTTTTAAAACCATAGTCAGGTAAACATAATTGGCAAACTCAATTCTGCTGAAAATTGAACAAAAATCCAAATCAAAGATCCCCACATACACTTGTAAACCTCCTTCCTAGGCATGCAGCTACTAAGGGTGGAGCAGTATTTTCTAGATTAAAAACTACCCCTAGAACTACATATTCAAAACATTCAAAGCACGGGTAGCGATGATACCGACTGCTTTGTATGGCCCTCTCATTTCTGCAGCAGGAGGACTCCTACATCGCTCACGAGGAAGTTTAGTTTTTATAGCTAAGTTGCATTATCATCTCTTCTCTGTGGTTTTCAATAAGCATCATTTGATATGATGTTGCTGTAGATCTAGAAATAATTTTCATGCCTTATTTTTTCTATGTAGTACTTAGGGATATGAGCAAATACCTCATTCAGCGCTGTGAATTCCCAGAGGTCGTTTCAAATTAATCGTACAGTCTTTGCTGAATCTTTTAGTCCTGCTGTGTTTTAGTTTCCCAAGCTGTAAAATCAGGACTTCTTTCTAAAGCAAGTACTGTAACAGGAGCCCTCTTTTCCCTTCTTGTTTTCTTGGGACTTCAAATTTCCCTTTTCCTCTGCTCTTCCTCTCCACTTTCTACACATTCTTTGCACCTATGTTCTTTGCTGTTACCACAGCAAAACCAGTATTAAACAAAAGCAGAATTTGTTACTTTTGTACAACCAAAAAAAAAAAAAAAAATTAATAATTGGTAGAACTGGCAAATATGTGGAAACACTACAGAAACATTTTATCAAGTAACTGTAATTACAAAAGGTAGATAATATTAAAATCTCAGTTTGGTCTGGAAGTACATACTATATTTTTTAATGGGACACTGTCACTTTCTGCCCACACAACTTAAAAAGACCCTGATGTTAGTGAGGTCTCTGGCTACCTCCAAGTAAATAATCAATAACAAAAAAAAAAAAAAA
>VXBW01007003.1:0-24380 GCA_013400375.1 Thinocorus orbignyianus
TGATTCTATGATTAAAAGCCAAAACCTAGAAGCTTTGGTGATGAGATAATGATTATTTTCATATTTACTTGTGGTGTAGCATTCACTGTGCCCTTGGCATTTTGTTCTTGGAAGAAATGACAACAATGTCCTACAATTCATCAAGGAGATGTGCCATGTGTTTTTCCTCCCTGTGAAGGTTGAGAGTCTTTCTTAGTGGCCGAGCAGCTGGATCTGTAGTGTTACTCCTGCCGCACTCTTTCTTCTTGTTATTATTCAAGATTATAGTCCAGTTTCTGTAATTGATTATCTTTAAGGATGTGATCCAACCTTTGTTGAAACCAAGGGAGAAACGTGACTGGTTGAGAGGGATTTATTGCCGTGTATGAAGCACATAGTGCATATGTTTCCAAGGATAAAGCCCAGTCACTTTGAGAATGGTGTTCTAAAGGCCTCAATTTAAATTCTTAATCGTGCAACAAAGAGGACTCCATACTTCAGATAAATGTTGAGAACAATTTTCTTGTTAAAAAAAGTTTATAATTCACCATAAGATACACAGTTGTTTATATTTAAAATGGAACAACAAACTGGGCATATCTTTTGCCCTAAAGTAGTGTAGGTGTGCTAGCACAGTACTACGCTGTGTTCATCCTTGAGGAAATAACATGAGGATACTAGCACTCTTGGTAGTATGTTGGCAGTATTGAGGCTTTCATGATGTGTAAAAGCAATTCCACATTTACTTACCAATAGATTTGAAAACTGTTTGACATCTGTTCAGTATTACTGAAGTTAGTATTTGCACTTGCTTTCCACAGGCTTGTTATTCACCTAATGTTGTTCTCCCATGAGTATTTCTAATGAGACTGAAGCACTGCCAAAACACTAATACTGCTCTATTACTTCTAGACAGAAATATCTCCAGGAGCTGTGTGAAGCTAGGTATAAACCTAATTTATAATTTTTAAAATAATTTTTAATTTTAGGAAATCAAAACTAGACTTTTCAGAAGCATTATAGTTAGTTTTTTAGTAAGGGGATATCACTGCATTTTAGAATTAACTCTTCACTAAGGAACAGGCATGCATGAAGCTTGCACTATCTTCATTATCTTTATGCAATGTATTCTGTCATAATTTGTGGATACAAGATTTGCACCAAAACCGGTAGAGCCAGGGAGTTTGCTGACATAGAGATTGCCTCTGTGTTAGTGGCTGGTGGAGAATTTCTTTAAACGGGCTCATGTAAAAATACTGAAATGTAAAAATATAATCCATATGTAATAACAGTGGCATGTAAAGATTAATACCTTTCAAAAATCTTACGTGCTAAGATTTATCTCCCTACTATCTTGTTACCTGGAGAATGTCTGTACAGATGACACTGTTGACAAAAGTCTACAATCAGTCCTAGCACAGGAGATAAACTTGACTTCGGTGAGCGGAACAAATATCACTGACAAAACTTTAATGCATTAGCAGCCATAATGCGTGAGCTGGATGTAGATAGAAAGGGTCATAACCTTTGAATTTTTGTGTGCATAGAGATAACAAAGGTAATTAGTATATAGTTGCATCTCTTTAACTGCCAGATGCAACAATGGCACTTAACTTACACTAACTTTAAATGAGAACAAGAAGTAGTAGAAAGAAAATACTTTCTTTTTTCTTGGCTTTGTAACTTGGGAGAATTAACTACCTTAGAAGTTTGAACTGGTGGGAGAGCAGTATTGTAAGATGAGAGAAATACAGAGAGAAAGCCAAGCCACAAATAACTGCATATTTTGATCCCTTAAGCCCCACAGTTAAGAAAGGAAAAAAAATCTCCTTGCTGAGAACTCAGAGAGGGCAGGGGAAATAAAATGGGTGAACCGCAAAATGGAAAACCAGTTCCAGACTATGATGTTCTAGTGACGCAAGCTGAAAAAGGTGCTGCGGCACAACTGCACTCTCCTGAGACCCGGCAACAGTCATTTCTATAGGAGAAAAACCACATAAAGACAGTGAGTAAAGGAAATTTTAATACCAAAGTACACTGGAAGAGACTGCAAATGCAAACTGGTTTTGGAAAGTAATTTTTGACTGAGTGGAAAACAGCGAAACCTTATCCACAACTGAAATGACGATAGAGATACTGGGCAGTCTGCTAAACAGCTGGAAAACTAGAGAAAAGCGGGGTGCGGGTGGAGCGTGCAGGGTGTCAGTGAGGAGAAAGATAATTAATTCTATAGAAGGTAAAATAGCAGAGGGCTTGGGTGAAAGCACGATAGTAGGGGAAGCTTAAGGTGTACGTTCACAGTGGACATGGGTAAGTGGAAGATAGAGGCTGTTTCTCATAATGAAGAATGGATCAATTAGCCTTACATCTATCAAAATTGCTGTAAAAACAGAGATCCCAGATCCTCTGTCACCTCTACTAAGTGATTTTTAAGTAAACCAAAGAAGTTGATTTTTTTTGCTTCTCTTGATCAAGAGACATGCCTAGTTTAAGTTAGACAGCCTGAATCACAGAGACTGACAAGAGGTGTGGGAGTCATCTTTTTTTTTTTTCTTTTGTCTTTATAGAAGATATTTTCCGTAAATGTTTAATATGATTCTTCAATAGGATTATTGTAGGAGAAGGCTGGATGATAAGTCATCCCTCCCCACAGGTGCCAATAAGGAATTTACCATGTGATTACTTTGAATGCTTTTTACCATGATAACAGTGAGATGTGGGGAATCGAAGAGTTTCTGAACCAGATTGCCAAGCTATCAGTTTATTCTGAGGTTCTAACTTCAAATCCACATAAACAAAATATTTATTAAAACCTGTATGAATTCCTCATTTGAAAGGCACCTCTCCATAACATCTTTTCTCTCTTTCTGTTGCTTTCCTGGTTTCCTGAGATTTTGTTTTTTGGTGCTGAAGGCTAGAATTCAGAACAGAAAATTAAATTTTTAAAGTCTTTGTGCAGAATTGCTTGCTTTACTGAGATGGTAAACTTGCACAGAAGTAGATATGACTTAACTGATTATTTTGATATTTACATTCTATAATGCTTGAGCACTACTATGAGTGTGTGTGATTTTGCATATTAATGAAATAAAAAGCCTGTGCATGGTGACAGTGAATACTTCTGTGCTAATACTTAACATTTGGATAAGTTATTGGAATGAAGTTAGGACACACATGAGGAACAAACTGAATCTGAAGTGAAACAAAGGGTTAAGAAGACTGTTCTAAAATGAGAGATAAATGAGTTTGTCTCTCACAGTGCTATTGGAATGTAAATTTTAATGAATGTAGTTGACATTTATGATAAATTGTTCAAACCTAAGTAAAAACCTTCTGTAAAAAGCCTTTAATTGTAGAAACCTTTCTATGTTTGAATAGCAGGCAGGTACTGTTGCCTAAGCCAATAGAGTTTTGCACTGACAGTTCTCTTCACAACGACATAGTACTTTCAGTTTCAGATTGGCCCCAATTCAGTAGCATATTCCAAATTGCCTCTTATCCTAAGAGGATGTCCTAACAAACTCCAAGCAGGTCTTTTTCTGATTCTGCTATTTTTCTGTACCCTTCAGGCATTTCCACTGCTGCTGCAGTGGAGAGGTGGTGTGTTCTCTGTACCCTAATCAGAAAACAGGCCACGAAGATTGCACACACTGGAGACTAAGGACTGGCATCTGAGGATCACTGGCATCTTGGTTTAAAAAAAAACACCAAACACGTACAATTCCTTCTTGGTTAATGCACTAGCCTCAAACATGATGAATAGAACAACTGCATCCTCTTTTTATATCTGAGTGTGGAAATAAAAGAGTTATTTCTGCTATAATCTTCAGATTAAGAGAAGCCTTGGAAGACCATAGCTATATCACCATATCTCTTAAGTGTCAAATTTAGTTCTTTCCTTGGCACCAGGCATCTAGGTCCAAATCTTGGCCCATGATTCTGTCGTAGCTGGGGAGTTAGATCTACCATCTAAGGACAAAACATGCAAATGTCCCTGTACCTGTGCAGAGGAGCTCTCCTAAACTTGTCTCTTTCTGATAAATTCATAACCATTGGCATTTCTTCATATAGTCCCAGTCTTTTTATGGAAGTGTTTGGAGTGTTCTATTGGGAAGCCCACACGTACCAAGAAGAGATAAGCTGATTATGACAGGTGAAAGAGGAATCATGGTATCTTACTGAGGGGACTTCATGTAGTAATATTTGGTAAACAAACTGGAATGATCAAAAAACATATCACAAACTGATGTCCATTCCCACATCATTCCTGCATTTTTAAAGAATATACACTGCTTACAGGCTTGGTTATCAGTGGAGCAGAGACTTGATTTATCGGTGAGCCTAAGTGGATAACTTAGTGAGCAAACCTCAACTGGATAACTGAAACTTTAACTCAACTTGTTTTGTGTGACATCCCAATAAGCGGCACTAGGTCTAATCAGAGGCTTAAAACTGTTTATGTGTGTCATTGCTTTGCCAGATTTGAGAACTCTAGACTTTCAGGAGCTAAACTTCACAATATTTAAGTAATGATATTGAAAATGGGAGTCTGTGTTTCAAGGACAGAACGATCAAGTCAATAGATCTCAATAAGCAGGAAGAAGGAGAGAAATTCTTTATAAGGGATTACTAGGAAGTTTATGTATACCATTTGTTCCTTGTTGATCAATTTGATTTCATAGTTAGTAAGTTATTGCTAGCTTTATCTACAGTGGTTTTTGTGTTATGAACACCCGTCCTAAATAGATGTTAGAGGTTGTTTATGTAATACCAAATGAAATAATATTTCTATGTAAAATATATGTATTATTCATCATACAATTAAAATACTTAAAGCTAAACAAAGCTCATCTCATAAGGGCAATACTTTGTTTTATTCAAATCTTAGTAAACTAAATTGGTTAAATCAATAATTAACACACTATACAAAGAAAAAGATTCGATACTCTTTTCATCCTTTTAACTGTAATTAAGTTTTTATGTCAATGTTTTTACTCTGACGCATTTAATCTTGGTGAAGATACAAGGAACCCATTTTTGAACCATTAATTTGCATTTTTCTCAGCTGAGATGAATGGAAAAGCAAATATTTGGCAGAAATCAATATCACAGAGAATTATGCAAAGTTTAAATCACTTGACATTGTGTCTGTTTATCATTCTGTACCCTGGCAGCCAAAGACACTAATTATGAGAAGCTCAAAAAGGAGAAGATATGTGCTAGAACAGAATCTTAACTGAGATTCATTCCCATTATAGCAGATGGCACAGAGAGTGAGGAAAAAGTAGCCAGTAATTAATTTAAAAACCTAACAGACCAAATAGACCTATGCAATAAATATGAGGAGTAGCTATTAAAACTGTTCTGGAGGAGTATTGGAAGGAAATCCTTTCATGCCTAGCGCACAAGGAATCCAAATTCTTCGGGGTTTACAGAGGAGGGCAGCCAAAGAGTTTCGGTGGAAAGAAAGCAAGGCCCATATTAAATAAATACTCACCTACAAGAATGAAACTTGCAGAACTGAACAGAAAAAAAAGCTGTACATAATTTTCATCTACAGAAAGATGCTGCTTAAGTAAAAAGGCATTTAAGAGCAATGTAATTAGATGCAATGGAAAGATTCCTGTTGACCTCTGTATGCTTTGGATTATATATAGCATTCCTCAAGAAAAGTTTCTGTTAGATGATGTTCATTTACTTTTTCACAGCTTTAGATAACATGAGTCACTATTGGCATAATATAAATAATAATTGAGAAGCGGGTATTTCTAATGTGTTTAACCTTAAAATTAGTTTAATACATATTATAGTTAACCAAAAAAGTTTCATTTTAATAGTTAAGAGCCTAAAATGTTTTTAATTATGAACAGTCATTTGCAATTGTGGTAAATGTTTTGGTGACACAAAATATGTTAAACAGAAGTAATTTTAATTTAAACCCTTCTGTCTTATAGCTTTCAGAATGAAGTCACATATATAGATATATCGTAGAGATGGTCTCTGTCTTGTGATTGCCAGTGTTTTCAGTTCTAAAGGTCTCTTGCAACCTGTAAGATATATCATGCACACATGTATTGTATATAACAGCCTGTTGGTATTAAGCAAAAATATTTCTTTCTGTTATTGAGCGTTGGGGCAATATGAGGATAGGAGGCTTTTGTATTCTTATAGGCTTCAACAAGGTATAGTAAGTGCTAGTGAGATGAATTGACTGCAAATAGCTCTCTGGTTACGTAGTAAACTTATTTCTTGAGTCCCAGTCACGTGGGTGTTACTTTATGTCACTCCCATAGATTCCAGACAGAATTTTCTCTCCATCCATCCTAATACGTACATGCATAACTGTTTAGGTAAGTAGTTTTGAAAAAATTCAAAACCACAAAAGTGAAATATTACCAGAGATGCTAACAATGATAATAATTTATTTTTTTTTATTTTTTCCCAGTAAGTTTCTGGAGTAGTTTGAAAATAATATCTGGAACTTAAGAAGATGCTCAGTCTTGCACAACTCAGGCAAGTTTCAGTGCTTATCCTGCATGCTTCTCTTTCACTACATCTGGATAAAACGTGATGTTAAACTTTTCTTTGCAGGAGTGAAATCTCCTCAGAAATGAACCTTGCTACTGTATTGTTTTGTATTGAATTTTATTTTGCAGCATCATGTCTCTTTTTTTTCAATATATTGTTGTCTAAAATAAATCAGCTGAGAAGTTCCTTGGCTGAGGTTTAACTCTGTATATTCTGACTGTCATATTCTAGGTTCTTGGTATAGGTTCAAAGGAATTATTCCACAAGTATTATTAAGTAATTCCTTTACAAGTCTAGTTTCTAGTAGTTCAGTTAATGTTTTAAATCACATTATACCTGTAGTTGCATAAAATAGCTTTAAATAGCCATTGTTAAATTGATGCATAATTCCCAGGCCTGCGAGATAAAATGTTTTGCTTTGTGTATGCTTATTTCTCAAGTCCCTGTAGTAAGTGAAAAGACAAAAAAAAAAAAAAAAAAAGAATTTTTCCTTTCAGTATTTTAACACCCTATTGTCAGAAACCCATTTTGAAAGTTAAGTGCTCTCATTTCCATACCCTGGCTCCTCAGGCATTGCCTGTCTTTATTTCGGCATGGCAGTCTTGCTGTGTTACAGGCCCATTTACGATGTTTCATTGGCTGAGAATGTAGAGCATGTGGTTTTGGCTGGAATCATTCCTGAATTCACCGAGACGCTGTTGCATAAAGCGCCAGGGATATTATTCTGCTGTATCATCCACTAACCTCAGAGACAGGAGTACTGAACCAGTTCTCCTGCACAAGTGGTAATGCATGTGTTATGGTTTTCTTGGCTGGAAAACTCTTTGGTCACATCATGATTTTGTCCTGGCAGAACAAATCATGAAATGTAACAAGAGACTTGGATAGCTGCTAGTCTGTTTGTGCGTGTGCTTTTTTTCCCCTAAAGAGACAAATGGAAGAAAAGATGCTTTACGCACCATTGCAACCGTTTCTTAACTGGAACTGATTCCAAGTCCACTGAAGTCAGTTTCAGGACTCTGCTTTACTCATGGGTCAAGTGCTAGAACCTCCTCAGTGTGAATGAGGATAGCTAACAGTGCTCTACTACCTGTGCTTCAATACATATATGATGGGACAGAATTTAAACCTGGCTGCTGTGTGTTTTTGTACTGCCCATTCCATTGTCCTCTTCTACCTACTTAAGTTTTTCCTTCATTTTCCTGGTACAGTAAAAAAAGAAGAACTGGAATAAACACTCTTAAATACTATTTTTCATATTATTTCTTACTGCGGGTTGTTTCCATCTACATCTACTTACTTTATTTGTCATGTTATTGATTTATGAGTTGAAAATTCAATCACAATATTTTTCAATAGCTATTGGAATTTTTCTGCAGTCTCCAGTGGCACTCTGAAATACTTCTGGATCTTAAATAACTCCTTGTCAGTTATTTTGCGGTAAAATAGCATCTGGTAATTCTGCTCGTTGCTTGAGAGGTTTAAAGAAACCCTTTATCTTATTTAGTACCTAATAAATAGCAATGATGTAGATCTTTCCCAGGTAATAATAATGAGATAGCTTATTAATTCTTTTATACCTGTCATGGTCTATCCTATCAGCAAATAAAATTGTAGATAATATGTCTGTATACTCTTTAGTGTTTACACCACCCAAGTTTATATGAACTTCACTGCCGAGCTTAGTCCTTCCTTTTTGCCTGTAAACTGTAGTAGAGTGTGAACACATGGTCAATATGAGTAAGTCTGTGGTTGCACAAAAGTGTGATTTAAAGTGCTAGGCCTATTCCCTAGCACTAGCTTACATGAAACAGCCCAGACAGCAACAGTATAGGCAAGTGAATTCTTCCTGGGGTTGTTCTCTGGAGCTGTTTAATTTATGAGCATACATGTTGACCATATGACCAAGCTCTTGTTTAACACCTGAATTCCACTCTGAGCTATTTAAAAATTGTTCCATTAGCAATGGATTCTGGCATCTGACCTAGTCCTATCAGCACTGGAGACTTACCAGAAAAGTAATTATTAACTTATGTTAAACAGAATTACAGGCTAGCTAAATCTCCTTCAACAGCAACACAGAAAAGAAAGCAGCTCAAACTACAGAGCGTAGCTTTGGTAAGCTCAAAAAGGCAAGAAATGGGGAATCTATCCCTGTTAGGAAAGAGTTAGAAGAAGAAAATATTTGAAGCAGTAATGATTTTCCCAGCCAAAGCCTGGGTCACACAGTCAGCCAAAGAACAATGAATCAATACAATATCTCAAGTTCTGGAGCACGTAAGTAGAGGAACTCTCAAAAGTGACGTCAATCAGGATTTTGACATTACAGTGATTTAAGTCACTACTCGGCACATGCTTAACTTCCGACTTGTGAGTCAGTCAAGTGACTGAGAGTAAAATTTGGTAGATTCTGCAGAAATCTGGTCAAAAGCACGATTTTCTTTCCTAGGGAAATTTTAATTCATTTTAATTAAATTTTAATTTAATTTAATCTCCCACCCTTCTTATTTAAAATGCAAGAGCTTTCCAGCTGATAGTGGAAAAGAGATATGCATTTTTTTAATATAGAGTTTCTGTCTTCCTACACCCTTACACTGTACATATACACCGTTAGCTCATATAACATATATATAAGATACATAACATAGTTACATCCAGGGTCTATGTGCATGTCACCTTTTTTTTTTTCTTTTTCTTTTTTTTTTCTTTTTTTTTTTTTCTGGTAATGAAATTCAAAGCCCTTATGTTTTCAAGCTGTGTTAAACAAGATTTTCTCTGTTATGCCAGCTCTGTTCCCTGTAAGGCTAGGAGGGTTGAGATTTAAAAGGCAAGCATTTCTAAGAAACGTTTACCAATCTGAAACTAGGTGGCTTCAAACACAAGCGTGCAGCGCATCCAGCTCAGTGTGTGCTAAATTTGTTCAGGCTTTGGCTAGTCTCTTTAGTCACAGCTGGGATTTACTTCAGAGCAGGAAGGGTAGGAAATCTGGCATAAGCAAAGTGCTGCTCGTGCCGCAGACTTCTTTGTGGGCTCTGCAGACTTGACTCAGGTCTCTTTCAGAAGCTGTCCCTTCTTTGTCTTCCTAGCAAGCCAACTGTAAGGAGGAGTGACCTCATGAAACTCATTTCTAACTAGAGCCATAGTACTAATGTGGAAGAGTAGTACCCATAATCCTTTTGGATTTTTTTTTAAATCATTTTAACTTCATCTTTATGTTAACTGTATTTATTTATTTATTTATTATTTCAATTTTATTTTTATTTTTACTTTTGTTATTGATCCTGTTGAAGCTACTGTATCAGACTCATATCTTCTGCTTTGTGTGGCACTGCTGAGTGCTGTGTTTGAGTCATTGCTTCTTTGCTTGTCTCAGCTGGAAGATGTTCTCTGTGTATCTCGTAATGACCTGTCTTGCTGACTCATTTGATTCAATCTTTTGAAAACGACGGTGTTGCTCTCTTCAGCTGGTAAATCAGACCGTGTTGGGCTGAGGGATATAGACACTAGCTTTGTAAACAAATGCTGCTGGGCTTGGATTTTTATCTGCTTTTAAAACCAGTCCCATATCTTTAAATATAGGATGCAATGATTTATGTGCAATTGTTGCCTATTAGGCCTTGTGTGCAAACAACCCTGTGTGGCTATGTCTAAATCTCATCTTGCTGGAGCCATGCACAAGAGGTACGACAGAGGACAAGTCAAATGGCTTTGCTCCCAGGAAAGTGCTGTGGAACACAGAAGGATGGAGGAAAGTAACTCTCAGCTTCAGCAGTTGCCTCAAAACTCATGGCTAATTGGCACTGGAGATCTGTTTTCTGCTGGGAGCATACAACTGACTGAATTCTCTCAGAATGAGACCAATATCTGTGTTTGCTATAGCAATGTGGCTGTACATAGTAGAACAGACAGGCCATTTAGATGGGCTTGTGGCGGAGTGCCCTCTAAGCAGAAGCAAAGTTCTCTGCTGATGAGTTCTTTTTGTGTGTTGTCTTTGATCCACGTATCTCCAACTTTCAAAATAATACTTTGCTATGGAAGCTGTTAAAACAAAGCTAAAACTCGAGGGGACTCCAGCTTCCTTTATTATCCCTGAAATTGTCACTGATCCAAAGAAAAACCCAAAACATTCTGGAATGTTTTTTCCCCATGGTTTTGGCAGTGTTACACTCTTGCTGAAGCTCTCAGTCGGTTAAATGTCTGGAAGACCATGTAGATATTACACATAATTAGGGCAGCCACTTCACTTTGTGTCTGATCCAGCAACCCAGCATGATTTGTGCAATCTAGTATTGCAAGAATTAACATGACACATCTGAGGAAACGTGAGACCAACCTCACAGCTAATAAAACAGAAGATTGTTGATCAAATAAAAACATCTGCAAATGTTATTTTTTGTGTCTTTGATTAAGCATGACACACATTAATGTTGAGAGGCTTGTAAGGTCTAGACAGTGCAAGCTCTTGAAAAGATGCTCAGTGTGGGTAGGAGAACATAATTAGCTGCTTTCACCCACTCATTCTTGCCCATGAAAGGTCCAGGCCAACTGCAGCATGTGCTGCCTCCTTCCTTTTAGCTCACAGTTCTTCAGAGCAGAAGTCAACAGGGCTCTTCAGGTGAAGGTCATGCCCCAGAGCACCAAAGCTGCACCCCAAAGCAGCTGAAAGAGACTCTCTGGAGATTGCTTCCTGTCCTACTCTTAGTCCTGGGGACTTTATAATGCCAGCCTATAACTATTAAGACTCAAACTTTGTCGCATGTAAGGCAGTAGAAAATCAGACTCTGAGGTACTGGATCCCTTTTTTTTTCCTAAGTATATTTTTTTTTCCTTTATAAGAAGAGATTCATTTGTGCTCTGTGCATGGCAGGGATGACCTCTGCTACACACCTGCTATGAACTGGCCATCACAGGAAAGAAGCAGACGGCAGCATGCTGTGCTTCAAGGAAGTGTGCTGTGGTCTGGCTTCAAGCTGGTGCTTTTGTATACAATTTAAAAACAAAACAAAACAAAACAAAACTGTTAAAGCTGTTTGCAACAGGCTAGAATTCATGCTTCCACAGAGCATGGCGGATGCTCTAATTTTTATTTCTGCTGGAAAAGGCTTAAAACCACAGTTCTTACCCATCAACAGGGTGTAATAATCTTCCTGACCTGGAACTGTTTTAACGCCCATGAAAAGGAATAAAGATTCAGTAACTTGAAGGGTTTCTTGTTTTGCAGTCCAGTGACCGTGTGATTTTAAACCCTTTCTTATGTATTTTGCATGAAGTTTTGGGAAATGAGTTGATAGGGACCTCAAGGAGAGAGATTGTCTAGTATTCCTGATGGAAATGTGTATACTCTGTTTTTAAAAGCTGCTAGCAGCAAAAACTGCAATATAGCCTTATGCAACTTATTCCAGTACTTCATTGTCCCCTGTGTTAGAGAGACTTTCCCGGGATTTAACCTGAATCTTGCTTCCATCAAATTATTTCTTCCTTTATCTATTGTGACCATTAAAGCCCCTATGCGCTTTCTTTTTGTAGTAAATCAGTATGTATTTAAAGATTGTTCATACTTGCAGTTTGATATGTTACAGGTTAAACAATCATAATTCTGTCCTTTTTCATACTTATTGTTTTCATAGCTCTGGTAATATTTATTCCTTTCTTATGCATCCTGTGCGAGTCCACAGTTCTTTCGGAGGGTGATTTTGAGGACTGAATGCATTATTCCATCAAAGGCCTGACTAGTGATCAGTAAAGCAGAAAGTAATACTGGTGGATAAACATCTGAGTTTGTCTGATTTTTTTGTAAGAGCATTAATTTGTTGACTCATATTCTTCTAGTGGTTCATTATAATCTGTTCTTGGACAAAACACATAAACAAGGTTTATCCCTAAGGACAATCTTATATGAGACAGTCCTATATATTGAAATTTCACTTCAAGGCTCAGAAAGCTTCTGATTCATGGGAAATCTTGATGGTATTTAGTTTTGGATCAAATGAAAAAAAATGTTCTTCTTTCGGTTCAGGTAGAGAATCAAATGAATTATTTGGTTCTTGTGTGCTACACCATCACAAGCATTATTTTTTCTTTATGAAGAGTGATAATTTATCAAACTGGATGCCACTCTGCCTGCTGAAAGCACTGTGCTAGTGAGGGTGCTGAGTTTGGAAGCTGATCAGCTTTTTTGAGCCTTTCCTTTTCCTGAAAGCCTAGGAAGGCAATGGTCTATGGAAAACATGCACATGTGTTTAGTCTGTACTTTACATGTAGAGTTTCTGCAGAGCCTACTCTTTCCTTATAGTAAGCAAGAAAAATGCAGTCCTGGGAGGTTCTGCTTGCCACAGTGGCTCATGCTGAGGTTCTTAACAACACAGACTCAAGATTTGACCACAGCAGGCTATTCTATGGCAAGGCTGAGCTTGGAGAGCCCAGATGGTATCTGAGTGATGGGAAGCTGAGTACAGCTGTCATTCCGCTCAGTGAGGCTGCTGTTAGAGCTCAGGCTCAACAGTTGCTCAGAGCTCATAGACTTGGATGTTACGATGCTGGACATTGCAGCACCTCACTCTCCAGGGGAATCCACAGCTGTAGTTAATGTGCACAACAGGATTTGAATGACTAATGAAAGAGGGAACTCAAGAGATCCTGTAAATCCTAGAGACTTAGTGCCTGCTTCAGCAAAGGTTTATTAAATACTCATTGCAACAGGGAGTGGAACTAAATTTTACTGAACCAACAAATACTTAATTCAATCTTACAAAGCAGAAAAAATTCAAATGGGATTAAGGGAGCTGCACACAAGAACAGCTTTACAACATCATACTTAGAGCATTTATCTCAGCAGGGAAAATTGGTTTCCCTTAGGCACAGAAGAAAATTGGACCTCGTTTGACTGCACATGAGAGAAGTGCTTTAGTCCATTATAAAGGTGGAAATCATGTCTACTTCTGGCTGCATTTCCTGAGTGTATGGATCCCCCAAAAGTGTTTATTCAACGTTTCTCAGAAGCAAGACAGACAAGTTTCAGTTATGAAGGACGTACCTATTCACTTAGTGTATGCTGTGTCCCAGTTGTGGTCACATGTTGAGTACAGGACAGAGAAGTGTAAGAATGAAGTGGCTAGATTTCATACTATTTCTTGTCATTCACTAAACATTTTCAGCTTGAAGACTTCAGGACTTATGTGTATTTCTATGTAGTAATCTTCATCAGAGTCCTGTAAACCTGGCTGGTGACTCTTAAATCCATTTAAACTTTCAGCATCCTAAATATCCTTTGACAAGCCATTCCTTGGCTCAGTTACTTGTTTTATGAGGTATATAAGTTTTGTTTATTTTGAACTTGGTTCTTGCTAGATTCACTTTATACTAGTATAAGTCTGAATTTAGGCAGGTCTGTGTATGTGCAACAGAAGCCACCTGTGGGGCTGTTCTGGTAGAGGACACAGGATTCCTTCCTTCCTTCCTTCCTTCCTTCCTTCCTTCCTTCCTTCCTTCCTTCCTTCCTTTTCTCCCCTTCTTAGTGATCATACTAAATCTCATTACAGCATTATCTCTTAGAACTTTAATCTCTAGAGCTGGTAAGGGTTTGGAATTGTGTAAATCCCATGAAGAATGCTAGCAGGGCTCTATGCTCATGGCTCCCATGCACTTCAGTTCTCACATTCTATGAAGAGTGTCAGAATTTAGAGTTATCTTTTCAATCTCTCCAGAATTACTTGAGCTAAGTTTTAAAATATATTTCTCATACACATATGGGTTTTTCCAGATTAGTGCTCACTTTACGCTGAATGTCAACAAGAACAGGAAAAAACAATAAAAAATTTATTTTATGATCTCCAGGTGCTGTTATTTTCATTTCATATAGACCGGGTGGTTGGGGACAGCGCTGGGACTATTAACAGGAAGATCCTTTTTGTGTGTTTACTTCACCATAAATTCCCAGCTTGTAATCGTAGAACAAATTATAAACAATTGTAAAACAAGTACAGAGTTGAGAACTTATCATGCAGACATAGCTTTCTGATACGGGGCCTTAATCCTGAATAACAATCCTAACAGTGGTTGAACTCTTCTGAAATATTTGAAGCCTCTTTATATTATTATTTTTGGCTTATTAAGTTCACTTTGCCGAGTAATCCAACATCAGTTCAGACTTATAATTGGCTACTAAAAATAAATTCTTCACATCTGTATACTAACATCCTGTTTTTTCAAGAATCAATGGTTAGGTTCACAGTCATAATGATTTACTCAGCCACGTAAAGCAATACAGAAGATTTGAGTGGCTAGTGTATTTAACTTCAGATAAAATACAAAACTACAGATACAAAAATTTTGATCTAAAAATGATAGTAAACCTCAAAAGAGTCTAGAATTTCTGCTTTAACAGATACAGAAAATCAAGAAATAACACTATGCAGAAAGTACTGAAAGAGTTATGATTGTTTAAGCTAACAAAATGGCTTTTGTTCAGCTAACTTTTCCAGGTTTTCCTGACTTGATGTTGGAATAAACTTTAAGTATTGTTTTACATTTTCATATTTTATAAAGTTAAAGAGACCTCTGGAAAAAGGAGAATGATCTGAGATAATTTGAGACTGATAATTCTATTATCAAAGTAATAGTATGAATAATTTTTAATTAAAAGAGTAAAATTACACCTTCATATCTTGAATGCTGAAAGTAGGATTCTAAGGTAACTTATGATGGATAGAGAATTTATGCATGATTGTGTTCATCCCAAGAGTCTGTGGGTTTCTCATGACTTAGGAGAGATTTGCCTTGTAAACCTCTTGTTTGGCAAATACACAGTCATAATGAGCTTTGCAGAAGAGGCACAACGAATCTTTCAAACACAATCCTCAGTTCAGAGAGGTTTTTTATTTTGTTTTAAATTGAAAATCCCGGAAAAAGCTTGGTGAATCTGAGACAAAAAGAATTCATAGTAGACAAAAGTACATCTTTTCAGATCACCCCCATCATCTAAGCTGTTTAGTCTGTTTCTTTGTATTATGCTTATTTTCCTGGCAAACCGGAGCCAGGAAACAATATACTATTTGGCAATTCAAATATAAAAAAAAGATCCAGGAAGCAATAGTGGGGAGTAAGAGGATGTTGTGTGACAAATCATGTTGTTAGTAACAGATTCTAATAAATTTTTTGATGGGATATGCAAAGCTAATATTTGTTAGTCTACCAGGCTTTCTTCTTGCTCATTAAAAATGTGGCTTCTGTTTTCTTCCTGGTGTAGAGATACCTGTAATTGCGTGTGCTGTTCATATTAGAATAGTATTTAGGGATAAATTCTGCATTTAATTACCATAGTGTGAACCTAGACAAACTTTAATGCATTCCCTAGAATACTCCTCTCTTTATAGAGGCATTGGAATTTGGCCCGCAGATTGAAATTTTAATTGAATGTGTGAAAGCAGAAATCATTGGTAAATCACAGATAATTGTTATCCATCATAACAATATTTTTCTCTACTTGTTTTTCTAGCATGCAGACTTCAGCTAGGCAATAGCTGGGAAAATTCCTGCACATAGCATGTTTGTTGTAGCAGATAGATCTCAGGAGCTAGGTGAATTTGGTGTAAGTGTAAAGGAATTGTTAGACAAAGTAGTTAAATTCGCTGTCAGAACAGTTGTGATTCTCCTGACAGTGCTGAAGGAACTCTGATGTGAAATTGCAGAATGACTGGCCAAAGCCATCACAAACAGCTGCGGCTCCAGAGCAGGGTTACCCACTGTAGACCAGTAGGTCTGATTTCCATACATGATTAAAGTTTGAAGAATATGACCACTGTGTGCGTGAATGAACTTGGCCTGTTGGGAAGAAATCAACATGGCTTCTGCAAAGAAAAGTCTTGCCTCACTGGCCTGCTGGAGCTCTATGATGGCATCTGTAAGCACAAAGATTAAACTTTGTTTGGATTTAAGCCACAGATTATTGAAGAATTGAAGTTGCCAGAAGGTTGAGTGAGAGCTTGTTTCAGGGACTGAAAACTGGTTAAAGAAAATGAAGAGTAGGTTAAACTTAATCTCTGCTTAACTCCTCCAGCCTTTACTGTTTTATGTACTTTATGGACAATGATTTCTTTATGTATTTAGAGGATTTCTAAAAGTCACAATGACTTTGCATGCTAATTGTTTCACTGTATTAAATTCCCAGGCCCTTTGAGAATGTCTTGAAGTATCTGCGCAGTTATCACAAGATTACAAAAGTCTGCAAACAACTTGGGTCACAACCGTGTATTTGGAAGTAGAATTATTAAAACATATAAATGCTCCAACATTTAATAAAAGTATTCAGCTCTTTATTATAGGACTAAATAGGAGCAGTTGTATAAAAACTTTTTAATAAAATGTGTCCTGGATTGAACGTACAGTGTAAAATATTTTCTACACCTTGCTGTTTTTCTACTAGGTCTGTGATAATTAATACATTATTAATATTTAGTTATTATTAATATTTAGATATTAATAATTGTAATTTATGTGTGACCTTTTCTTACACCAAGGAGCTCTTGGGCAGGGGAAATGAGGCCTTTTGCTATATAGCCGTGATGAAGCCTATTTACTTGAAACATTTCAAAGCAAGTATATTAAGGCAGTATTGGAGCAGTTAGAAGTTTTATGTGATACACAGGCTTGAGTTACCAGCTGACATAATTTCATCCCGCTACAATTGTTTTTTTTCCACTCGGTAACATATTTCAGTAAAAAGAATAAGGCAATAATGGGACCTAGTGCCTGTCAAGAGCTGAAGGAAGTTGGCTGTGTCTCATACTCTGTAGCGCTGCCCAGGCGAGGATTCCAAAAGACAGAAATGGGACGGTTGGGCTCATTGGGCTTTCATCTTATTCTGGTTTCTGGTGCAGCAGCTGAATCTAATGATTAAGCTGTGTCTGGGAGAAACAGCAGGATTTTGAGGAAAAGTATTTTCCAGTGATAAATATGTCGTATGTTTAGCAAGAAATTCAAAGGTAGGTGGGCTTTTTTTTCTTCCACTGCGATTTATTGCAATTTAAGAAGTCCCATAAGACACTCATTACCAGCACCCAGAGACTGGCTATTAGCCCCTCCAGTTAAGGGAGTCAAGAATCAAGAGGTTCTGTTCTCGAATACGGGAGTAGGAAAGTAATGAATGTTGTATCTCCTGGTTCTTTTCTTTCATCCTGTGTATGAACTGGCTGGACACTGTACCCATTAAACTGATTATGGCAGAAAGGTCCTAATGCGCTCTCATTAAAATGCAAAGTTCTGGTGAGAGCAGGAACAACGCTAAATCCATATATAAGACTGTTTTTGCTTATAATAGAACCCTTTTACAGTACTTTAGCCCAGTAATGTGATTTATAACCATTTTAAGTCTCATTGACCTTGTCAACAGAAGAATAAAGGGTTCCTGTGAACAATCTAGTCTATTTTGTTTTTCAGAAATGTTGTTTCAGAAACATGTTCTGAGGATTTTATGTATGAAAGAGTAAGATCGTAACAAAATCTGAAAGAGTCATTTACTGGGGCTGATTTATTCCTTATTTTTTCCACTGTTGTTCTCAGTGGTATTCCACTAGACATTAGGTAGTTTCATTATCAGCTAAACCATGGTAACTTTATTGATTTATAAACTCTGCCTTTATGTTGCTAGAGTATCATTTCTCCTAGCACTGAGTTGGAATTGGTTACATAAATATTGGCCAGAACAAAGAGGGAATTCAAAGCCAGTCTGAAGTAATAAGAAAAGATTACATCTATTGTGACTAATAAAAAGTTCCCTTGACTGCTTTCTAGCATTAGGGTTCAAGCAACGCAGAGAGACCATGTTCACGGCATTAAACTCTTTTCAAAAAAATGCGTTTCCCATATTCAACATGCCTAAGCTAATAATCTTTAAACTAAAACTAAAAATATACTACAGAGAACAGTGAAGGTTTTAGATTCTGTTTGAATTACCCATTCATTTTAAAAGTGTTCAGAAAACTTCAAGTTAGAGTATCACATTCAGGTACTCCATGTAAAGATGCCAGTAAGAAGGTACTCTGCTTATTTCCTTTTTTAATTTTCTCTTCTGTTTCATGGAGACAATTCCTGTGTGACTTCCCCTAATTATCTGCATAACTTTTCCCAATTACCTGGCAAACCATGTAGTTAAAATCATTTGAAGATACTGATAGAGAGTAACTGGCACTTAATTTTAGTACTGCTGCATCTCATAATTGCCATACTAATTGCAAACACTGAAGTATTTCACTGTTTAGGATAGCAAGAGCTCCATACAAGCAGTCGTTCTCTATACATGAACCTCCTCTTCTGATAGAAAGTAGGTCTGTAAACTTTTGTGTCTGTGAGAAATCTACTGTTGTATGCAAAAAGACCACAAGAAATCTGTAGCCTCTGATATTTCTGGGATAGAATTTACTGATGTATGCTAGGAGGTGATCAAACAGTCTTCTTTATGCATGTACATGTCATAAAACTCTCCAAAGGATTTATTTATTTTTTTTTTTTTTTTATATTCCAATGCAATAATACTTCTGCAGACTGTATTTAGAGGAGCAGAACAGGTTATTATATACATTAATGATCAAGAACAAACCATGACAAATCATGACAAATTCAGACTGGTATCCCATCAGTAAGTACGTAGTTATTTTATTTTGTACATAGAAATAAGGCACAGTTTGTATAAAATGGACAAACAGAACGAAACCAATCATTGACAACCAACAAAACGCCCAGGAAAACTATTTCTAACATGGGTGGTGGTAATTAACTGCATATTTTGACAGTAAGTTTCCTTGCTTAACAACTCTAAAATGAAGCATCCTGGATATTTTCTCAAGTGATCTGAGTGCATTTCAGTTATTTGGAATTTGATAACTGTATCAAAACATCACTGTGATTACTCCAGCTTTCTTTAATGCAATTTCTTTAATCTTTTTGTTTTAGCTTTTAAGGCCTGACTTTTTTTCCCACTGAAATCAGACGAAAAAACTCCAAACAAAATATGTGATTTCATCTGGGCTATACTAAATGTTGCACAACAATATTTATTTTATATTTGGGGTTACAGAGAGGACAACCAATTGTAATGTTGGGTCCTGATCCTGTAAATCCTTATACATGCCCATAAGGCTACTGACATCAATAGCTCTACTGAAGTAAGTAAGAGTTGCTCAAAATCACAACGTTTGCAGGATGAATTTCTAAATGACTGTAAGCTGAATATTACAGAATCTAGAAGTCTAGAGAGTTTTCAAACAATTTCTAGTGTTACTTATTTAAACTCTCTGCAGTTACTTTTCCTGTTGATTTTATACCACTTATGAAATCAAAAAACACATTTAGAAATATTATCACTTTTATTTCTTTTAAATAATGAGTCCTATCTGGATTATGTTGAAGTCAGAAGAAGAACATGCATTGACCTAAACCCTCGAAGCAGTGTCTTCTGGTGTAGAGAAGCACAGAGAAGAATATTACACTTTTAAGACATCAGTAACTTGCCTGAGAATATCCTCCCTTAATAAAGCACTTTTTGCATAGGATTGCTTCTGAAGGTTGATTAATAGCTTGTTTTATATAAATAATCTGTGTTTGCTGAAATGATTGATTTTTATCAAACAAAACTTTTGATGCTTATTTTAGTTTGGTATTCTTAAACTAAAAATAAAAAAAAAGTTCAAAATTGGCTTTGAAAGTATTTTATAGAATCTTGTGTACTGGGTTTTGGAAAGGAAAATGGAAAAAACTGTTTTACATTATGGCAAAATATGATCTTGAATGAAAAGTATATTCTTGAATTACTGTTGAATCTTAAATTTGGTGATAAATAGAAAATATTAAAAAATGAATCATAAGAACAGAATTTAAAACAAAGAGAGGACTGCTATGAAGTGATTCTGTATTTTGCAATAATAGTAATTTAAAGGTGTTGTGGAAATCATAGTTTCTGGTAAGTGGAGTTCTTACAAGATTTACTCCATTCTGAGCCTACATGGTTGAGAGGCACTATTTATCTATATTCTTTATGGTTAATGCTAATTTGTCACATTCTTATCAAAATGTATGTCTGTTTCTTTGATGTTTTTTGAATCTTGTGTAAAGCAACTCTCGTTCTTTTCCAGATAGTTACGTGATATTTCCTAGTTCTGGAAGTTGGTCAGTTACCCTGTGTGTCCCTGTTTCCATCTTTAACGCCTGTGTTTACTTTGTTATTGAGCTACGTATGTTTAAATTACAGCTTTAAGGTACAACTTGGAAGCTACAGGTAGAGGCGATGACCATCATGCTAAGAATTCTGCAACTCCTTGCAATGGTGGTAGGTGAAAGAAAACTTTCATCACTACAGCTTTTGACTCTGTTGTTAAAATCACTTGCCAGCCTTTGAAGCATGACAGAACAAAATCAAACCCATGTTTTATCTGTTGATTTAAGAGTTTTATGAATTTTCATGCACACACACAAAAGTAGATTTTTCTCAAGGAAAGAATGTTGCTAATCAGAAACATCAGGCATGACCAATCCTTACCAGGAAAGGGTTTAGGTGGAACCACAAAGCAGTATTTTTCTCATGTTGAGAAAAAGTTTTTAAAAAATAAAAACCTCCAAGAAAATAAAATGTCTTGATTTTATTTTTCTATTTTTTTTTTTTTAAATATAATTTTGAATGTGGGGAAAATTCTGTGGTAAATGTAAACATTTAATGGATCCAGAAATTGGAGTACAATTTGCATGAATCTGGTAAGACATTGCTTCAGAACTCTGAATCTGCCTATTCAGAGCTTAGTTCAAGACCTCTAATGCAGGTGACCAATAAACTTGAAAGCTGAGCTGAAGGAAATGTGAGAGAAATAAGTGACTCTAGGAGTGCGGACAGAGAGATTTCTCTGTTTGCAGAGCAGATCACCTTCTGTGGGGTTCCTGCTCAGCTGGCTTTGCTGTGAAACACTTTCCGTGTTTCTTGGAAGTACTGAGCAGCAAACATTAAATTATGATGTTTAATGTACTTCATGGTCTTTATGTACACTTAATATACAAATGTACTTTATAATTTCCTATGAGCAATATGTCATTTATTATTTGTTGACAGAAAGATAGAGAAATTAAATACAGCATTTACAAAATTAAGTGTTAAACAGGAAGCAGCATTATTTCCTAGTTAGCGCAGCAGGCTGGTATTCTGGAGATGTGGCTCTACCTGTAGTTACCCCAGGAACTTGTGTAAATTTGGACAAACTTTTTCATGCCATGCCATCTTTTCTTTTCCTTATCTTTTGACACAGTCTCAAGAGCGTACGGATAACCAAAAATGCTTTAAACTCACTAGTGCTTTTGGATGCTGTTTTAACACACTTGAACAGCCATTGTACTTCAATTCTTCCTACAATTGCTTCATCTTCTCAGAAGCATGTGCCTGCATTCCAAATAAAAAAGTTAGTATGGTACTAGTTTCTTTACTTATATTAGTTAAAGAATTCAATTTAATTTAAAAATAAATTAAGACTATTGCCATATTTTTATTCTAGCACCCCGAACAAGATACTGAGGAATTATATATAGTGATGCCTCAAGAGAGCTTCATGTCTTCCTGTTTCTCACCCTCAGAAAGCTATGAATTGAAGATCAGCTCCTGCTAAACATAGCTGGGAGCAAATATGCATAGTTCCTGGGGCAGTGTTTATAGGAGGTAGATATGTAGCTAAACATAGGGAGAAGCACTAGAATGTTCATTGAAGTTTTTGCAGCTGACCTTTGGAGCTTTGCGTTTAACATCATGGATTGCTACTTAGTCTCAAACTGTATGTATTTAGTGCACTTAGCTTTAATACTGCTCCCTAACGGAAACGAAGTGGGCACTATGTCCTTGTGAAAGAGGAAAAGAGCTTGGTTATCTTTAGCTGCATGAGAAGACAGTGCAAACTTTTGTTCTGTGGGCTACTGGACAGACTGCCTGTGACTGCTGGCCAGGATTTTGGGCAGACCATGCAGAGTTTACAGTAGCTGAGAGTCTGCCATAATGACTTAATTCCAGGGAAATGCCACCTCCTTGCAGGATTTCGGGGGGGGACATAAAGCTAGCAGCATCTTACTCTGCCTGTCCAAAGAATGTCAGATAATGAGGCCCTCTGGGAGATATGTGACTATTTCCCTTTTCCATTTTCAGGCTATCTCTTAGAACAAATGATGCCATTTGACAAATAAAAGACATCGTTGGTGACTCAGACAGGAAAAACAAGATTATGAATTCAAAATGTGCTATATTATAGAAGGTGGGAAGAAATGATTTCATCATTCAGGATCTTGGGGCACTTCTCAGATTGCATTTCATTTGTCATGACAGCTTTTCAATGCCAGCTTAATCTTGCAGCTCTGCTGTGGGAGCTGATATCCTGTAAACTTAGAGTGACTTAATGGAACAGGAGGCACAATGCGAGGTCTTTCATTTAAAATACTGTGTACTTTTCCTTTCCAGTTAAGGATTTGTTTCACAGATGTTCTGCCAATATTTGAATAAAAGTTTACTACCAGACTTCTTTTTTCTCTCCCTGGCAAGTTTCCTTTAAAAAGTAGTGTACAGTAGGAAAATTACATGTATTTGTGCAAAAGGAGGTGGGGACCTGGAAAACCCATTCTGTTAGATGCAAAACAAGAGGCAGAAAGAGGGAGAGCATGTCCCCATAAAGAAAATGTCATTAAGTGGATTCACTAGAATCCACTAGAAAAGTTTGTATCAGAAGATGCAGTTTCCATGCTATAAGTTTTAAAGTAAGGCTAGAGGGTGAAAGCTGTGCTGACGATTTGAAACATCTGGAAGTAGAAAGAATATTTTCAGCTCCTTGACATTAGTGCAATAAAGTCAATTCCATGAACAGCTGCTCTGAATGTGATAGTTATGAGCTATTGGAATAATGGGTAATAATTCCTGGGTATTAGGAATGGGTAATTATTTCTTGGAATAATCCCTGGGTAAAAATGACCTTGCTCCAAACTCTTTACAGATACTGAGAGAAAAATCTCAACATGGTACATTAAAGAGTCATCTTTCCTTCATGTTACACAAAGTTTCATCCACTTTTTGTGTGTACTCTGAGCCTGAAAGCAGTAAGTAGAAGCAGAAAAATTCTTGCATTCGCTGCAAGTGATAGAGTTTATTGGCATTAACAGAGCAATCCAAATACAGGCCTCTGGCTTTGGAGTCCTCAGCACAAGAAGGACATAGGCCTGCTGAAGTGGGTCCAGAGATGTGTCAAGAAGATGATCAGAGGGGTGGAGCACCTCTCCTGTTAAGGCAGGTAGAGACCATTGGAGTTGTTCAGCCTGGAGAAGAGAAGTGTCTGTGGAGACTTTATAAGTGGCTTTCCAGTATCTGAAGGGGGCTTACAAAAAGCCAGAATGGAATTTTCTACAAGGTCATGAAGTGATAGGATGAAGGGTAATGGCTTCAAACTAGAAAAGCATAGATTTAGATTAGATATCAGGAAGAAATTTTTCACTATGAGGGTGTTGAGACACTGGAGCAGGTTGTCCAGAGAGGTAGTAGATGACCCACCCCTGGAGGTGTTCAAGGCCAAGCTGAATGGGGCTTTAAGCAGCCTGGTCTAGTGGGAGGTGTCCCTTCCTATGGTGGGGGGACTGGAACTGGATGATCTTTAAGGTCCCTNTGGATGATCTTTAAGGTCCCTTCTAACCCAAACCATTCTGTGATTCTCATCGAAGATGTTTCTATTTCTTTATACTTTGTTAGATTCATGACAACTGGAAAGCTTCTACCAGGCAACTGAATGATAGGTGGATACCAGGCAGTTATATTTCCCTGCAACTGTTAAAGCTCTTTTACCTTTGCTCTCTTCCAGGTTCACAAGTTCTTTGGGTGG
>VXBW01007005.1:8239-26195 GCA_013400375.1 Thinocorus orbignyianus
AAAGAAAGAAAGAAAGAAAGAAAGAAAGAAAGAAAGAAAGAAAGAAAGAAAGAAAGAAAGAAAGACGTTTCAGTTTGCATTTGAAAATAGTTACCTCCTGCATACATCATAATATACTGCTATTCCCAAACTGGTAAGTCTCCAATTAATGGCTACTACATTTCATTTCTAGACAGTAATCTAGAAATAAAAGTTCTTTTTCTGCAAATCAAAATTGTTTTATTACTGCTTCTTACATAAGTTTATCAAGGTGGTTGAACGTCATGAATGGGAGAGCAATATTTTTCAGAACTCAGAGTATTTAGTGATTTGATCTGGTGTGAGTTCTCAAAGTTTCATTTCCTTTAATTTAAATTCTTATAATTTCAAAGATGATTAAACCAGTAAACCAACATGTTCTTTCAAGATAAGAAAAAGACATTTCACTTAATTAAGAGTTGAAGCGTTCCTTAAAAAGAGTTGCCACTTGTAACTAAATATGATGCTGCTAAAATAAATATGACAAATATATAATTGTTTTTTCATTACTATATTGCTCTCCATTAGTTTTCTTTCCATTTTAGAAGCAATCTCTGTGCCTTCATTCCTTTTATAATTTGAATATTTCCTAGCATCTTTTTTTTTCTTTTCCTATGGAAGTGAAAGCATCTGTTCCACTCCTCAGTGGCATGTGGTCAATATGACTTTTGTCTTGGATCTAAATTTTCTGTGTTTAAATGTGTTTGAATTTTTAAATTGCATATTTTCACCTCTAGTTATTGAAGTTGACAGTCTGCTGGCACGGGAATATAGATTAATAGGTAGGATAGGATATGGTAGGATTTTACAGATTTTTCCACAGTTGAACATCTAGATTTCCTCTTGTCTGTGTTTAGGCACATGGCTGAAATATTTGTGTTAAGGTCACTCTATTTTCCCTTTCAGGATACAGGCTACTTGAAATTATTTTTGCTTTGTAGAGTTTAATCCTTTTAAGTAGCATTATAAAGGAGCTATGCTAATTACACTGCTAATTTATACACCTCAATTACATGTATAAAGATAAATGAGGTAAATCCAAGCCCATACCTACTCCATCATGTCTCACTGTGGAAAAAAAAAGTACTTGCAACATTTCTTAGACAAGATCTTGGGGGACCTTTGGGTATCAGGCAGTCAGCTTGATTTTTATCTGTATTTTCTTGTTATGCAAATTATTAATCATATTTGTATAAACATAAAAGACAGTTTCTTCAATGGGTTTATATTTTCAATTCTTACATTGTCCAATAGAAGTAATAGAATGTTCAGTATATGAGGTATAGGTATTCTGCATTAGCCAATCTTCACATTATTAATTTTATCCACAATATTATTGCCCTTTACTGCATATTAAAGAATTATGAGACCATGGATTATTTTCTTAATGGTATGTCAGTCCATACAGTTCATTCTTAGCAATGACTGAAATGGATCCACTTGTAAATCAGAACATATAGAAAATCTAAAGAAGAACTTCTTAAGTTTAGCAAACTATAATGTATGCTGCCAAACTGAAATCTAATAGGGAATGAAAGATAATGTTCAAATTCTTACATAGAAGTGTTATGAATTCTATGGAAGTACAATTACCCTGAAAAATTCAAATGTGTTTTCGACATCCTTTCAAAATGTAAGCATAACAGTGTCACAAACTTTCAGAAACTCTCTGAAAGACATTGATGAAAATACAAACAGATGACAGAAAATACAACAGATGACTCAAAAAGTCTGAGTTGTAGATGCAGTNTATATATCTTGAAGCTTCTTAATTTAATCTGAATTCATGTACAGTACAAAAGATATCAATGCTGCTCCAAATCCATTTTGTTCTTTAGATGTGGGGAATATTTCATTCAGACTTGGACTAGCTATACAGGTTTTTATGTAAAGTTGTGTCTATTTAATTTAACTTAGTGATTTTTAAATTTAAAAGCAAAACTTAGATTCATCTGCAGTTTCAATTAATCTCTCATATCCTTGACACATGTAAATGGAATGATCCTTAATGGCTAATGAATAGCAAAAAGATACTTAAACAGTGAATGTATAGAAGCAAAGATCTGAAGTTATAGATAAGCGATACAAATATACACAAATTTATAAATTCTATAGGACATGGTGTTTTTCAGGAAACAATTTCAAGTAATTGGTTCCACATAGGCCTGTAAAACCAATGTGTATTTCCCTGTTGACTTTGCAATCTTTGTTTATATTCTTTTTCCTGAGATTGGGAAAAATTATGCTGAGATTATGTTTGTTGTAGTAGTAAGATGCCTGTATGACTCTCTTAAGGCTTGAAACTCCTGACAGGTGCATTTCTTTGGTCCCTTTATAAATCAGAGTAGTACATCATGCAGCATTTATCAGCCACCAACCACCAGTGCCATAATCAGAGATTTGCACAACAATATCTCATTTTTTTTTCACACAAGTGTTACATGAGCTTCAAGGAGCCAGAACAGCCAGAAGGGAATGATCTGGGTTCAGTGCAGAGACTGTCTCTGGGACAAAGGGTAATGTGCAAAACCAGAAACCTATCACCTCCTGATCCCTACTTTGACAGTCAAACTTGTACAATAATTAGGTGTAAACCATGCTTCTCTCCTCAAAGGTTTTGAAAACCCATCTATTCACTTTGCATCCAGCTGTTCTCAATTTCTCCACTGCTAACATTTGGGTTTTTTCTTAACCCATTAGAGAGGAGAACACAGGTAATAAAATTGAAAACTAAGGGTTTGTAGNAAGTCTGAGTTGTAGATGCAGTATTACAGAAAGGTGTCTAGAACAAAGTACTCTTTGGGCATGAGTTAGACAGAACTTTCTGATGCTACTCCATGCTACATTTCTGAGAATAACAGATGTTGGCTGCGTTCCACAAATAAGACAATTTACACCAATTTCTGAACTATTTTTCAACAGAAAAAGGAAGGAACAGCAGAAATTGTACATGAACATTAATTTATTCTCACAAAAGTTCTCTGGAGTTGAATATATATATATATATACACANTGGTGTTTTTCAGGAAACAATTTCAAGTAATTGGTTCCACATAGGCCTGTAAAACCAATGTGTATTTCCCTGTTGACTTTGCAATCTTTGTTTATATTCTTTTTCCTGAGATTGGGAAAAATTATGCTGAGATTATGTTTGTTGTAGTAGTAAGATGCCTGTATGACTCTCTTAAGGCTTGAAACTCCTGACAGGTGCATTTCTTTGGTCCCTTTATAAATCAGAGTAGTACATCATGCAGCATTTATCAGCCACCAACCACCAGTGCCATAATCAGAGATTTGCACAACAATATCTCATTTTTTTTTCACACAAGTGTTACATGAGCTTCAAGGAGCCAGAACAGCCAGAAGGGAATGATCTGGGTTCAGTGCAGAGACTGTCTCTGGGACAAAGGGTAATGTGCAAAACCAGAAACCTATCACCTCCTGATCCCTACTTTGACAGTCAAACTTGTACAATAATTAGGTGTAAACCATGCTTCTCTCCTCAAAGGTTTTGAAAACCCATCTATTCACTTTGCATCCAGCTGTTCTCAATTTCTCCACTGCTAACATTTGGGTTTTTTCTTAACCCATTAGAGAGGAGAACACAGGTAATAAAATTGAAAACTAAGGGTTTGTAGAACTGTGATTCTCATCTCAGATTAAGCTATATTTGGGCTGTGGGGTTTTTTTTGGTTTTTTGGTTTGGTTTGGTTTTTTTGGTTGATTGGTTGGTTGGGTTTTTGTCAGCAAGAGATAATACACATAACTTAGTTACTAAATGGAAAATAAAAGTTCTTTTAATTATATTTTACTTCCACTTCTTAGCAAAGAAATACTGTGCATTTTGAATAATTTATTTGTGTTTTCTGTTACCTAAAGACTGTTTTCTTGAGTTTTGTTTTTAAATTGCATAGCTGTCTCCATCACTATGAAGATTGTAAGATGTAGAGCAACAGATATCACATTTCAGAATCAGGAAAACATCAATTAATGTCTTTGAAAAAAATGCCAGCAAGTCCTATTGCAACGTTCTACAAATAATTCCTGGAAAATGTATCTATTTTTATTTGTCTTTAACAGGATTTCTGTTCTTACTGGAAGAAACTATGACAACACATTGTAAAAATGTTAGAAATTTTCTAAACTGTGAATCTTTTTTAAGTATTAGTGTTTAAGTAGGTGGTGAAAAGTTTACCTAGCTTAATACATTTCTTGCATACATTTCATCCTATGCTTAAATTGCTTTAAATTGAGTTGCAGATGAGGAAATTTTATCTTTTTTTCATTCATTAGCATTGAAAGTCCAACTCAGCTGCTTAAAAGATGGAATTTTTGATGGCATAAAACCTACAATTAGAGTAGATTTTCAAAGTTCTCAAAAATTGGCTAAAATTACAGGAAAAAAAAAGCAGAGCTTTCCATTTTCTTCTTTATCTCCTTCCAGTGCTACAGCCATGTAGATATCTTCCTAATCAGATCAAAATAAAATGTATTGTCACTATTAACTTTTTGTAGAGGGTTTATTCTGCCTGCTTCCAGAGATCCCATGCTCTCTAGTAGTCATAAGATTACTTTCACAAAATTGAGAATGATTATGCTGAATTTAGTATTTTGTATGTTTCTCAGCCCTGACCTGGACACTAGGAAAAAAAAAATTTACTCATTTACTGCTATCTTTCAATGATATATTTCTAGAAAATTTAAAAAAAAAAAAAATCAACAAAAAAAATCAACAAAGAAAACAGAGAATGAATTAAGAACTTATTTAAGTAATGAATATCTGATCCTTTATAATCTTAAGTGAGCTCTGAGGGCAATGATGTCTTACATACTCATTTTATATGTGCCATATCAGCATTTGCTATCTCTGTAAAATTGATATTGAAAGATCTTTAGAAACTGTTTTCTTATGAAGATCTGTCCCATGGATTTAGATCCTGAATTAGTCTTATAAATAAGATCCTCCTTTATTGTGGGACTGTCATTACCATGGGGAAAGCATATTAACATATAAGTATATTAACATATATTAATATGAATTTTCAAATATTTTTTTAATTTTGTGTTTCCTTTAAATAAATACACATCACAAGGTTTTGGTTTTTTTTTTTTCTTTTAAATTTTCTTCTCCTTTTAAAAAGCCTCTAAAATTAGTAGAGGAGTCTAAACCCAAGAGTGTATTTCAAAGCTTTAACATGAACACTGCAGAAATATACATGTGCTTGTTCAGGAAACTGTCTTCAGTATTGCAGAAATAAGAAGTATAAACACCAGTCAGATGACTTTCCTATGAATATACGTTGTAATTTTGATGAAAACTTTGCTGACAGAATTTCCAGATGTAGAAGACAGGGAGATTCCGGACCAGTCAGATAGTAAAACTATTTGCTGTGAGAGTGTGGGAATCTTCAAGTATCTGAGTTGGCAATGGGCCCTGAAACTTGTTCTTTCAAATCATGGTGGGAACTAGAATAATCTGGATATTCTCTAGGACTTTTTATGTCTTTCTGTCTCCACTAGAATCTAAAACAATTTGAAATATCTCTCTGGAACTGTTGACTTGCATTGGCCCTTCTGTCTTTTATTCTCATTGGTGCTTCACTGTCCACATTTGGACTCGCAAGCCTGCCTGTTGGGTTTTATACCATTATCTAACAGGTGTTCTTTTGGAAAACTTAATTCCCCATGCTTCTGGTGGGGACTCAGTTGCACGAGCATTTGTTCCTTACCTGGAACACATAAAATATTGCAGCAACATTTCCTGGTCAAAAAGTGTTTTTTAGGGGAGTGACTTTCTGAATAATCAATTATTTCATCTAACTTTGTGTAACTTAGCACAAGACATTCCAATATAATGCATGTGAAAAACATGTAAATATGCACCAAATTATTTTTTTCTTTTTTCCTTTTTTTTTTTAACCCAAAATTATACTTCTTAAGTGATAAATACATTTGTTACAATCTTTCTGTTTGTTTTTGTTTAAAATAATTATTCGTTTCCTTCATTTAATTTTTTTCTTTAATCTTCCACAGAGTAACTGAAGTGACCATTACTGTCAACTTGTTTTTACAGTAGTTTTAATGATCTAATGAAGAAATTACTATACACTTGTGGTAAGTATAAGGGGGGATGACGACAATGACACAGCAGACAAACTAGAGGCATGTAAGAGGGCTGCTTTTCAGAAAGTCCTGTTATAAACTGAAGAGATTATTCCCATAGTTAGGCCTAAAATATGTTATATAACTGTTTAATAATACTGCATTACGGACTGTGGTTCCCTTGAAGACAAATAGCTTTTCTGTCACTTTGTGTACTGCAAGCATTCCAGCCCTAAGCCCGTACCAATTACAAGGAAAGCAGAATAACTTCCTTTTTCTCATACGGGCTGCTTTTATGTAACGAGTGATTCCAAATGGACTGCTGCCAGTATTGCTACCCTGAGGACTTCTTCAGCGTGTTCACAGATGTCTGGCAAAGACTACAAATTTATGTAGTGGCCCACTCTCCAGTTTGAGGCTGTACTCACCACAATGCCCGGTCACTTAGTGGCCAGCTAACATCATCACCAGGATCCCCTATTCCTTTTAAATGTAAATGAATCCCTCCAAATGCTGGAAGCACCAGAATCATATGTGAGACTTGTGTTAAGCTGTGTGAGGAAAAAACAGTGAAAAATGCACACCCACTAATCCTCTAGTGGGAACTCTAACATTCAGCTTCTCTGTACAGGATAAGAATTACACATCCTGTCAACAGCTACCCCAAGCTGAAATGTCCTTATCAGCTAGTAACAGGTGTTCCTCCAGTAAGCTCTCAACTGCACAGGAAGAATGTGAGAGAAAAATCAGAGTAGCCCCTGACCCAGGGCTCTACTCCTCCACAGAAAATAAGAAAATTCCCAGATACTTCTATGGATCAGTAGACATCTTCTCACCTGACATTAATGGGAGAGTAAACTAGAGGCTTGCTCCAGGCTTTTAGATGTCTATCTTGCACAAGAGTCCTCACAGAGGAACTATTTTCTGCAAAACAGGCAATAAGTCCTGTTAGTCACAAGTGGGAAGCCAAATCTCTCTTTTCACAGAACCCAGAAGATACTTTTCTGGCCTGCTTCCTTCCTGCTTGTCCCTGACAGCAGAGAAGACTGCACTGGGAGGATGCCTAGACATGAACAAAAGGCCACAAATGGTGTCTCTCCGGTGAAAAATCTCTGGCCTGAGATGGCCAGCTGGTGAGTAATTACAAAGACCTCCCTCTGAGTTCTTCTGCTCCAGGTTTGGTTTTTGGTTTTTCGGGTTTTTTTTGTTTGGTTTTTTTTTTTTTTTTTTTTTTTTTTTTTTTTTTTTTTTCACTAAATTGATCTTGCTGTTTCTCTTAACACTCACGTCTGAGGTCAAAAACTATAACAGCCTGCAAGAGTTAATGTCATCTTTTCAGGGAATAATTTGACAAATTGCTAAAAACTTTACTCCTGAATTCGAACTGGTCCTGAAATAGAGAAGGTGCCATGATGCTTCTAAGTGCACTAAAACACACCTCAGGGAGCTGGCTGGTGGCGAGCTGGGGAGGGGGATGAGTAAAGAGGGGGGGGTTACATGAGCTAAAACTTTACATTCTTGAGCTAATTAAAGATCATATTCTGCTGTCAGAAATTTACTTTATGTTCCCATTCAACTCTAACCAGATTACACTGGTTAAATGAGAACTACACCATTACCTCAGGATCAGGTCCATTGATTTCAGGGAATGTAACTCCCAGATGTATGACAGGAAGAAAAAGATAAACATACAGAACACCAAAAAAAACCCAGACTAAATAGAAGTTAATATCTCTATAATCTTTCAAATATGTAAATTTCAATTGCACAAATATTTAAACTATGCTTATTCTGTATATTAAATGGTCCTGGTGGTATAGAGATGATTTGCATTTGAGCTGTTGAGAGGGGAGAGTGCTGATTTGTAATAAAGGAACATATGTTCTGAAATAACTATGTGAGTCATATGATACTAAATACATAAATTATAATGCATAAAACCAGTTTTAAATATCCTCAGTTTAGTGTGTAACATTTTATATATGATAAAGGAATTGAAGTGCATTCTAAAATTATGCACTCAAAAATAATTCAATTTCTTTTACAACTTATACTGAGCAAAATTTATTTAAGCTCACCAACCTACCCAGTGCAACTCGCATCAGGCCCTTACTTTTTTAATGACACATCTGTTTAACTAAAGGTTGTCAAAATCACGTACCTTGCCCATTCCATCTATTGGATTGGATAATATATTTGGTTTCCTCCACGATCTTGTCAAGTGTGTCAAATTAAAACTTCATGCTTTTGTACTTCAGATTTTTTAACATTGTTGTTATTATGTTTTTGTAAGAGTAAATATATCACCCTTGTCATCTCTGCTCTTCCATTAACACAAGCCTCCAAGCCAGTTCACCAGTTTGTACCACAAACACTTCCCTGATTTTCTCTGTGCAGTTTACCTGTGGAATTCCTTCTACTAGATGATCTGCAATGATGTCATTGATTGTTCCATTAAATCATGGAACCAGAAAGCCCAAAGGAAGTTGTTCAAGTGACTAGGCTGAATAAGAGCTATAGTTCAAGAATTAATCAGATTCAGACCGTCAAACTATGCATAGTACTGGTTTATATATTTAGTTTATACCTACTTGCACTTATCCCTTTTCCTTATTGCCATGTTGTGTCTCAAAGTATTTTGGAAGAAAGTTTTTTCTGAAGAAAACATAAAGGAAAAAAGAGCAAAATGTTCAATCTACCTTATCAGCTGTGAAGGAAATATCTGGAAAGATTTATAATTTTCTGTAAATTCCCTATCTTTGAGAGTAATAAAAACATTTACTTTCATCAACAAAGCCAGATACTGTATATCTTAACCAAATATTAGTGGGAGTCAACATCTGACACACATATAATACTTTGAGTACCAGTACACAAGTTAGAACTCAGTAAAAGTAGAAATAATTTGTACTCCCAGAGAATTCACAAATTTCTGAATTTTTTTTTTCCCCAGCTTTCTTTATCTTCTTGGGTTAATTTATCAATGCACAGTGTTGTTAAATAGAATGTTTGAATTGTTTATGTCTATTGTTTTTAATGAAAAAGATAATGTAGAATTTAGTCAATACGGTATTTGCATAATTATTTTTTCTGACTCATTTAGAATCACGGAATTGCCTAGGTTAGAAGTGGACTTTCAGATCATCTAAGTCCAACTATCAATGTAACACTAACAAAAATCATCACTGAGTCATATCGCTAAACACCACATCTAAATGCCACTAGGGGTGGTGACTCAATCATTTGAGTCACATACATGTGAGTGCTAAATTTCACCTGAGAGAAGGGAGAAATCTGAGAGGAGGCTGTCCTTGGCAAGGGGTGTGGGCCATGCTAATTCAGCAAACATAAAAGGCAGAAATGAGTGCCCCTAGAGAGTCAGAACAAAGGAGAACACCATTCCTGGGAAGATTTTTCCCAAAAAAAAGAAGACTGTACCTGGGAAGAATCCTCTCAAGAAAGAATACTGTGTCTAGGAAGATTTTTTCATGAGAGAAGAAGATTATGCCTGAGAAGATTCCCTGAAAAAGATGCCAGGAACCAGGACCGGTGATCTCTTTTTCTCTGTCTTTTCCTGTTTTAGAGTTGTTAAGTAACAATCTTAAGTACCCCTTGACATAAGTTGTATAAGTAACATGCTAAGTAACACAACGCATACTTCACTGCTTGCTGTAATTTGTTACATACCTAACCAATTATCATGGGCTTATTAAGACTTCCACTAACCATTTTGGGAAACTAATAAACGTTTGTATAAGGACCTCGAGATTTATCTCGCCTTAGTCAGTACTGTTAGGGGTTTGTGAATCTAAGTCACTTAACTGGGCTCTTTCCTGAGAGTGGGTCGTTAACAGTGAACACCTTAAATACCTCAAAATCTTCACTCCTTCTCGTTCATATGTTTGATTTGATTTTTTTTTTTTTTCATTTGTAAATTCTGTACTCTTCAATTAGTTGTCAAAAGGTGAAAACTTCTCTTAACCTACCCCACAAGAAAAAAAGGCAAAGAACAGTGGCACTGTGAAGATTTTCAGATTCACAGTGGTCATACTCCAGTTTAACAGACCTTTAATTTGTAGGTAAATCAAGCTTATTACCAGAAGTAGCCACCATTTGGTGGCTTTTTCGATAGATGGTACTCCAAGATTCTCAGTAATTCATCTCTCCTGCTGTGTGGTTGTCACAGAAAGAGAGTAAGTTGTTTAAGAACATTAACAATTCCACCCTGATTGCAGTTCATTATAGTTTGTGAACTGCAACGGGGTTTTAAAGGAGAATCTCCTGTATTGGTCATGTTTTTCTTTTGTTTTGTTTGTGAAAGCAATAAGGCCGGAAAACACAATCGTATTTCTTAGGAAAATGTAAATTACTCAAATAATTGTGCGAGTATTTTCTATTGCTTCATCAAAGTAGCACCGTTGATTTTAGTAGGTAGATATTTCAGAAAACTTTATTTTATTGCATTTCATTTAAAAATAACAGGAGATAGAATCAATTTTGTATTGTTTTGTTAACAACTTCCTTGTATTCCAGTGTGGTTTATTATTTCAATTTTGACAACAGTCAGCAAATGCAAGCATAAGTGTACATACATTTCTTAGCAGATAATTAGACAAATAAGAAAAAAGATGCATATGTCCTAAGGCTCTCCTTTTATGTTCAGGTATGTCACTCAGAATAAAGGGAATATCTTTGCGGAAGATTAACAAAACGTAGATTAAATTCTTAATCAAGCGTTATTATCATTTTTAAAATGATAAAAACTTCTAAGGTATATTTAAGCAGCATGTGAATTTTGCAGGAACTCACTGACATTATGGTATGATAATCTGCTACATATATGAAATACCAACTTCCAGTACAGACAGTGAATCCAAAGTCTTTTAGTGAAAATGAGGCTGAGTTGTTTCTACTTTTTGTTAAAATTGATTGGATACTTCCTAAGCTGTTGTAGTATGAGGCTGGTCATTTCACTGTATGGCAGTAATACCTTGTCATGTGAATAAAGCAAAATACCTCATGAATTGGAAGTATTTTGCATTTTGGAGGTTCTCATATGCACAATAACAAATCAATCAATAAAAGATTAGCAAGAGTTCTGTAAGTCTTTGCATTTTTAACAGTTTTAACTCCTGTGTGTGTGGGTATACACACACCACTGTTTCATATCAAGCTTCATTACAAGCAGGTATTATTCACAAGCCAGTTTCTTTCATTTCTGAATCAAGACTGGGAAACATATTGTTTACCATATGTGTGGAGCCTAGGAGCTTGTCTAACTAAACAGCTTAAGCAAAAGCTTTTCAATATTAATTAAAAATATTGTTAATGGGTATTTTCAGCATCAGGAATGGAACTTTAAATAGGTATTTTGAGAATGTTATTTCTGTACACTGGTTATATTAATCTCTTCAATAAATCAGTACAAAAAGTCTTATTCCACAGAAGTTTCCTTTACGGTGCAGATTCTGGATATAAAATAGCCATGTGAGAATTCATATCTCTCAAGAAATGTATTTTAAAGTAAAATAAATAATGTTTCATACCCTCAAATAATACATTGGCCTTAATACATCTATTATTTAAACAATTGTAAAAGTGTATTTTTAGAATAGAAGAGGAGAGGTTCAGCGCCTCCTCAGGAAGGTGTAGTAAGCAACAAGGTTGCCCCTCAGCCTCCTTTTCTCAAAACTAGACAAATACAAAGTTCTTAGCAGCTTCTCATGGGATGTCTTCCAACACTTCCACCAGCTAGGTTTCCCTCCTGGATGTGCCTTCACATCCTTCTTACCAGAACTGTACACAGTATTCAAGTTGAGGCCACACTAATGTGAAATAAAGCAGGGTAATGACCTCTTTTGACCAACTGGTTGTGCTGTATTTGATGCACCCCAGGGTGCCATTTGCCCTCTTGGTCGACAGGGCACACTGCTGACACCTGCTGAGACTGCTGCCATCCAGCACCCATAGATTCTGTTCTACAGGGCTGCTCTTACCATTTTTCCATATACATAGCCAAAATCTTTTGGTGAGAGGGAGTAGCGCCACTCTTCACATCTGGCTTTCTGATTGAAAATCCAATGTTGAGTTGCAGTAAAAATAAGTATAATATTAATTCCCTTTAGAAACGGTTATCCCCATGAACTCTAAAAGACAGGCAATCACCTTTTTGGATAGTTAGTGAAATATCGAGAATGTTGAAAAAGCAATGAAATCTTACACATTTTTTCATGTCAATCTCTTGTTTAGTGATAAGAAAGACAAGTCTTAAACTAAGTTTTCATGGGTTTTTTTATGCTTTCTGCTACACGCTTTCTAACTAGTGTTGCTTCCATTTTCTCTTTTTTTTTTTTTTCTTTTTTTTTTCCCTTTTAAGTAGTTGTGTCACTGCTGTAGCACTGTTTACTCCTTTCTCTCTTGTACCTTCTCTTCTGAAGTACAGGTAGTAGATCTTATTTCTGTACAGGGAATAACCTACCTGGAAACCTCAAATACATTTGCATTTCAGCAAAATCTACATACAACAGTCCCTAATTATAGACTACACTGAAGAAATGAAATTAGGAATGCTATGAGAGATGTAGCAGCAGAACTAACTTGAGTAACAGCATTCTGGGTAGAGATAATGTTAATACTTCTCTGTGCTAACATAGTATTTGACAATATCACTCTCTATATGACAGAGTGTCCATTACTGATCCCCATCTGCAGCTGATGGAGACAGAGACCAAGGCCCTCCCTTGGTTTCTTTTACCTATAATGAGATAACACATACACTGATAGCAGATTAGAACAGTTAAGTTCATCTTCAGCAAAACACAGTTACCATTGTCAATACAAATACTAACACAATGCATAGATCCAGCACCTGGGGCAAATTTCTACTGGAATCTGTTATATACTCCGTCTGATTTTTCTTTTCAAAAGAAAATCTTGTCTCTGCCTATGAAAACAGACCAGAGTGATAGAGAATGATCCTTGGCCTCTACTGTGCTGGCATCAGAAAGGAGAGAAATTCAAAGCCACAGTAGGCAGCAGCTGGTTTCACTGGTTTCTCCAAAAGGGCAGCTTCCAAAGAATGTAGCAGGAGAGAGGCTTCAGCCCTACATCTAACAAAGCTATAGTAAAGATTAAAATATTCCTCAGGCCTTGGGGTCTTGGCATACTGCTAAATAAATCCACTGAAATCAGGGTAGCTGAAGGTGCCTTCTGGAGGCTTATAAATTCTTTGAACTTAATTGTACCCCAGGGGCATCAAACATATCTGTGGAAAAGGCTGAATCCTACCCTGAGTTATGGACTATTAGCTTGTATGTGGACAATGTCAAGCACAGGTACTATCGATTTCTGTTTCTTTCTCCCCTCCTATTGTTCTGTTTTGGGGGGGGGGTTGTTTTTGGTTTGTTGTTGTTGTTGATGTTTTGGTTTGGTTTTGGTTTTTTTGTTGTTTGTTTGGTTTTGTTTGTTTGTGGTTTTTTTTTCTGACTTTTTCTATTGCTTTACTGTGTGTTGTTCTGTTCTGTTCTTTCCTTTGTATTTTTATCCCTTCAGTGTCTCCATGGAGTGGAATGGGACACTAAAAAAATCATTCTCCAGCTTCACAAAGAAGAGTGAGGCAATTCACACCTGAGTGAATAAATCTGTCTGAAATTTCTGCTTGAGTTTACATACAGTTTACATTCATTTCATGTCACAATGATGAGGGCTTGGCATATAATTGCTTTACAAAAAAGGCAAAGTTCAAATCCTGAGTAACCTGGATATTTAGTGAATATAAAAAAAAAAATAAAAAATATCCAAGTCCAACCTGTGCAGCCAGCTCTAAACCTTGTTACACTTCAACTTAATAACTGACAGACTATCTGTTTGCAACTTTATTTTAAGCATAAAAGCTTTCAATAAATGTATGGAGAAAATAAATGAGATCGGATTCCTTCTCCCTTATAGTTCTTCGAAAACTTCAGCGAAAACCAACCCAAACCAACCCTGTTTCTCCAAACCCCTCAAAAACTCCAGGAAAAAAAAAAAAAAAGAAAAAAGTCTCAAATCTTCCATCTGTGCATACTTGACTATAGCCCTGAATTCAACAAACCAAATAACTGTGGCAGGGATTCACTGTCCCAGCTGGATGCTGTACCACCAATGGGGAGCAGAGAGCAAATTCCACACCATGGAGGATTTTTTCAAGTGGTGACTTAATATTTTTCTAAATTGGATTCAAATAATACTACTTTTAATTAAAATTATTCATTGTTAGGGGAAATTTCCTCTTTTGCTCTTCTGGACTTTTTTTGTCACGTTTGCCTTCTGTCACTGGTTTAATGACCATTCCCTGAAGGAAATATTGCTTTCATACGGCTGCCAAAGGATAAAGAAAAAATTACTTCTGCACTTTTTTCTGGGTTGCTATTTTTGTTCAGTACTTTCTATATGCTCCATTTCTAGATAGCCTTTCTGTGAGTTCTGGTGTTTTTCTATTCCTTGCTGTGCAACTGATGGCCTTCTGGTCCAGTCCAATGCTTTGAATCTGTGTTCAGTTCTCAGCCCTTTGTTTCAAGGCAGTTATTTTTTCTGATTTACTGGCAGCGTTTACTTGTCCTCTGTACTGGTGATTTGTAACTACTTCTGGTCTGTCCACAGCATATGCATGTGTTCTTCAGGGACTCCATGGAGTCTTCCAACCAGGGCTATGCTGCCAAAAAGATATCTGGTGAGGATTCCAGCTGCAGCTCTTTCTGTATGATGCTGGCATTTGCATTTCTGCTGTACAAAATTATACCTTTTTTTTTTCTTCCCCCACCCCCAATCTGATGATAACTGAAACTTTTGATAAGTAACAGATTACCAAAAAGACATAAACAGGTCAACTTCTCTCCACCTTCTATGGTAGATGTTTCTGAATCGCCTTAGGATATATTGCACAAAGCTTTTCCAGTTATTTTCACAACAACTCCTCATGAATTAAAACTTAAACATTGCTCATATTATGAGGAAATAAATCATTTTGAAAGAAAGAATTTTTTTTTTTTAAATATTCAATGTCAGTGTTTAAAAAAGTCTCGTTTTTATTTTGCCCAAATTACTTGCAAATTTTAATTAACTCCCCAAGAAATTAATCTTTTATATCAAATTCGCTATTTATTAAATTTTCCACAGATCTAATGCAGAAAAATACAGAAAAATAGCGATGATAATTATCTGTCACAAACCATATCCTGTTTTAAAAGAAAAAAAATAAAAACATTGTTTACAATAGACCTAGAAATGTTTATTTTTTTTCTTAATCAAAATCAGGTATTTTGACATTCTAGGAGGGAACAAAGCTTTACAGGATTTGATTATATAAAATGTCTTAGTCAAAGTGATGCTAGTCTTTTTTTTTTTTTTTTTTTTTTTTTTTTTTTTGTGGGTGCCTAGCGTGATTTTTTTTTTTTCTATAAATACATACTCCACCTAAGATCCATTATTTTACCAAGAAAAAGCCCTAAAGAAAGAAATAAGGTTCCAAAATAATGGTCATTATTGAGAATTGTATTAGTAGTTGCAAGGAAATTTTCAGCATCTTAAAGACTAGAAACAGATATGTCTTTCCCCCAAAAGAACAGATCAGCTTTGTTTCAGAAATTTGAGAAATGAGAGGTATTAAAACCTTTTTCTACCTCCAAATAGACCATCTCCCTCTGTACAGGCCCCTGTGTACCAATGAAAAGGCAACCAAAGTTTGTTCCAGAAGTAATTATATAAATTCACACATTAATACCTGCCCTCCTATTGCTCTTTTTGGTAAACACTGCATATAATATGTTGCTTCTTTTTTTATAACTTCTTTTTCCAATGTGAAGTTAATCATAAACCTACATTTTTAGAAGAGGAGATATATATATTGTATTCTAAAACACAGAATTTCTGGAAAAACAACCTAGACTGTTTTCTGAACATGAAATTCAGCTGGGGTGGTGAGGGGGTTGAAGAGAGAATTAAACAAAATCAGATCAAACAAGCGAACAAAAAAAACCCTGTCTCATTGACCTCTAAGGCTTTTCCTGTGCCTTACACATGAAAAGCTGATTAAGTGTATGACACTTATCTTGAGCAATACTGGGTGATTTTTCTGCCATCATCAACTTGTTGCCCTTTTCAAATCTTGCTTACATCACGAAGGACAGAGAATAGAAAAAACCCATGGCTCTCAAAATATGTCTGGGATTTATGCACATATCCAATCAACCTTCATTTTACAGCACAGCTAAACATATTGAGCCTTTGTTTTCTAAATGTTGTCAGAAATGTTCTTGAATGTTTTGACCTGGTATTAATTCTGCATATCAGGAGGTGCTAGCTAAACATTTTTTTAGCAAGCAAATATCCACAAGTCAAAACAGCATTGTTGCAGCAACCAAAATATGGAAACAATTTTACCAAGAATCATCAAAGGAATTAAATTTGACTTAGAATAATCATCATTTGAATAGCTCCCCCTAGCTTATCTGTTGCTTAAAAAAGGGAAGCTGAATACATATCTTAAGTGTTCTATGAATGCTCATCACTATTTTTAAATTATTTTAAGGAAATATAAGAAATAAATAGAAGTACTAGATGCCATATAAAGAAGAGGGTCTTAAGGAATGCGACTTTTTTATCATTACATCTGTGTTAACTGATGAGTCAATTATATCAATCCTTATCTATTACCTTGAAAAAAAAAAATGTTTGAGGCTCTCCCTCCATGCCGACCTAATGTAAGGGTAGAACAACTTGTTCTTCTTCTATGGAATTTCTACATACAGACCCCCCCCAAAAGTTTTATTTTTCCAATTGTTTCACTACACTGGAACTACAAATGTGATCATCAGCAAAGGTAATTAGATATTCAGTTACTGCCTATGTGAAACTGTGTCTATTGTTGCCTGAAAAAAGAAAAGATAATACTGCATATAAAACTTCAAATTTGGGAATAAGTAATAGAAAAACCTGATACTGAGCTGTGAGATATGTCTGAGAACTGTTCCTACAACTGGCATTCTGGAAATGGAGGTAAATATTTGGTAGTCTTTTACTGTACTCCCACAGACTTGGTGAACAAGGGCAGAGCAATGGACGTCATCTACCTGGGCTGATGTAAAGCATTTGACACTGTCCCACATGACATTCTGGCCTCAAAATTGGAAAGTCATGGATTTGATGGATGGACTACCCAGTGGATAAAGAACTTGGCAGTCGGTATTGGGACCAATGCTATTTAACATCTTTGTCAGAGACGTGAACAAAGGGATAGAATGCACCCTCAGCAAGTATGCTGATGACATCAAGTTTGGTGGTGCAGTCGACACAGGGGAGGGAAACGATGCCATCCAGAGGGACCTGGACAGGCTTGAGAGGTGAGTTAGTGCAAATTGCATGAAGTTCAACCAAATGAAGTGCAGGGTCCTGCACCTGGACATGGCAATCCCAGGCACAAATACAGGTTGGGCAGAGAATGGCTGGAGAGAAGCCCTGAGGAGAAAGACTTGGGAGTGATGCTGAGTGAGAAGTTCCACATGAGCCAACAGTGTGTACTGGCAGCCCAGAAAGCCAACCACATCCTGGAATGCATAAAAAGAAGCATGACCGGTGGGTTGTAGGAGGTGATCCTCTACTCTGTGTTCATCAGACCCCACCTGGAATACTGTTTCCAGCTCTGGAATCCTCAACATAGAAAGGACATCAAACTGTTGGAACAGGTCCAGCGGAGAGCAACAGAGATGATTAGAGGGATGGAGCACCTCTCCTATGAAGACAGGCTGAGAGAGCTGGGGCTGTTCAGCCCGGAGAAGAGAAGGCTCTGGGGAGACCTTAG
>VXBW01007005.1:26352-49077 GCA_013400375.1 Thinocorus orbignyianus
CTTTGAGCAACCTGCTCTAGTGGGAGGAGGGTTGGAACTTGATGATCTTTAAGGTCCTTTCCAACTCTAACTATTCTATGTTTCTATATAGTGGACACACATATGTGTTATTATTAACAGTCATAATTCTGTTTTCAACTTAAACACAGCTTAGTACTGAGAATTATGGTCTCATTGCAGCCTGTTGTAGTTCTGAGCAAACCAGAAAAGCACAGATGACACACACACCCTCCCCGCCTTTTAGAAAAAAAAAAAAGAGGNTTTCTGCTTCTGACCCGTCAACGGGCAAATAACAAAATTACCTGACCTTGGTTGTTCCAGCAATAAGGATAAACAAGGGCCTGTCTGCATACCATTCCTTGGTATAATTGGGTCTTATCACTGTGAGACAAAACAGTTCTCTGAACAGTGTGCTAATTTCAGAGTTTAGTTAGCTAGAAGAGGCCCAGCTAAGAAAGTAAAATTGTAAAACAGAAAATTAGTTCATTTTACCTCAAACCAGGACACAGCCCTATGTGTCTACTGCTGTCAAATTCTTGTTAAAGATCAAAGACAGCACGAGGTTATTATTTTTCTTATATGTATCTCCATATTTTCTGGGAATCCTGAATAGAATAATTACTCATTGAAATTACATATTCGGCAAATTGTTGCTCTGGGAACTTAATCGACTTAATTGACAGCCTTAAACATTTCGGAAAGGAAGAAGAGAACTCGCTCTATCCCTATAAGGCCCTACAGAAAGATCAACAAAACTATATATTCATCAGAGTTAAATAGTACTGGAAACCTAACAAAATCAGTGTGATTCCTTTACCTTGGTTCATAGCCAGACTGGGATATAAAAGGTAATGTTATTTCATTCTGCTAAGCTCTATCCTAAATGGACTTGTTCTAATACTGCCTGTTGGTAATCAAAGTCACTAATATCGATATAGCTACAATTACAGCCACAATTTGTTCAATGCACAGGTCTATATTCCCAGTTTAAGTATGAAAGGTCTGCCACTTTGTGGTGCACCATATCTTTCTGTGATTTTATCGTAGGTCATAAAATGGCAAAAGTGGTTCTTTAATTTATCTTAATAACACTAAAATACACACATATGCATTTGTCTGTTTCCATGCACATACACTATATTTCATCAGGTATTTCATAAGTATATATCAGTGTAGTCTGTAAAACTCACAGGTGCTGTGAAGCAATTCTAATTGTAGACAACCTTCAAACTTATTAACCTTCAAAAATAAAAGATATTCTGTATCCACCAGTTCTTTCTCAAATATATTTGAAATTCCTTATCAATTTTCTTTCACACACACACACACACACACACACACACATACACACAGAAAAAGCATCGTAAATGTAATATAGAAGTTGAATAAACAAAAAACAAATATCCAGAAATTCCAAATAATGCTGTGGGATGAATAAAACTCTGAGAGAAGAAAAAATGTTTTCCCAAATGATTGTTATACTCAGATGATTTGAGTAGAAATTAACATTTTAGCTATTCACATCCAAATTGGAATAAAGTTTATGACACTTGAACTGCAATAAATACCTGTAAAGAGAGTAAACCAGTTAAAATATTTTTCTTGTGGAACAAGGTTTTCTACTCTGCTTACTTTAATTAAACAGAGATTTTTTTATGCTTGTTCAGTGAATTCTTGCTTCTTGAATTTCCATCTCCCATATGTATTTAATACATAAGAGTCAGGAAAAGTCACAGACAAACCCAAAGCCAAATTCACTTCTCTCTAAAAATACCGTTCAGTTTTGACCTGATGTCCATTGTGTGCTTTGTACAATTTGTACTTCACAACTCCAAGTTAACTTACTGCATTTGCTTTAATCAGTTCTCTTTTCACAAGGCCAGGGGTGCTCTTTTTTAATTAGCATAATGAATAAACAAGAGTTATCACATATCTTAGTTTGTTTCTGTAGAAGAGTTCATTAAAAAGACCGGATTTATCTTGTTAAGCAGGAATATTCATTCTATGCTAACCCTTCCTCTGCTACATACAGGGTAGTGTTACAGATAAAAGAATTTAATTTATTTAATTACAATTCCGCTGTGTAGTTCGGCTAGTCAATATGTCAGGGCAGGACCTCACTCTGGGGAGTGTGAGTTGTTATCCTTGCTCTCCAGCATTAGCACCTTGCTTGATACTGCATACTACCTTTATCTGATGCCTGTCCTGGTGTTGCCTGCTGTCAGATGTGCTGTCATCATAAGGAGTCACCATGTGTCTAAGACATCAGCTTATTCATGGGAGCCAGGAAGCAGATCCCGCATTTTTAACATAGCCTTAATGAATCATTAGAGCAAAAGCAGTAACTTAGTCTTTTGCTTCAGGCTATGTGAACTTCCAAATACATTAATGGTTGTCCAAGTCCTGAGAAAAAAAATAATAAACCTGTAAAACTGAATTAAAGCTTTTATAAGACCTGTTTTCTGATGCAGTTTCAATAAAATGTACTCATAGGAACCTTACAGCTCCTGAAAAGAAACAGCAAAATACTTCTTTCAGCTTATTATTTTGAGCCACACCAAACCAAAAATATTTTCACTTTAAATTTCTTTCCATAGGTTTGATATAGTTTCCATACACCTACATTTTTACCTCATATAGCTATGTATATAACAGCTGTACAAATTATTGCCAGGAACTGTGAAACACTTCCTAGAAAATATATATTCCTCTTTCAAATACCTCATATAGAAATTGCTGTTTATGTACAGTTCGGCTGAGGTCCGTGAATGAACCAAGGAGCAAGCTCAAACACAGCCTCAGTAAGACTGCATCCTATGTCATGTAAATGCCATATATATACACCAGTATAATGCCATATATATACACCTCTGACATACCAGAGGGTCTGAGCAGACAGAGGAAGCATATCCTACGACAACTCTACTGCATGCTTGAAGGAGCCTGTGTTGCAACAGCAGTAGGACACTTCACAACAGGAGGAGGCAGCGAGAATTCGTGGGGTCATTTCTTGTCCCTCACCAAACTCTCGATTACCAGTGATGCCTTGATATTCTTCTGGTAAAAAGAGTGGCAAATAGAGTCCTTTTTGTGCTTCCCTTGAAACAGATTATGTTTTAGTGACATAGTCCTCTATAAGAAATAATGTCATTAGATAAATTGGTAAATAACCTAGAATTGAGAATGTTTGTTTCTAATGTGACTCCAAAAGGAACTTCCCAAGGGGCACTACTGCCATGGAGCCAGAGGAAAAGCTAGAAGGTTACAAAGATGAGTGGAGAAGAAATTATCCTCTTCAGAATTTTCTCTTCCAATGAAATTGTAAAAAGTCAGTTCCAAACATCTTGCCAGCCCCCAGCATATAACTTTTGCCTTGTGTTAGTGTCCTAAGTGGCATGTTGCTCTGCATGTGATTGCAGAGCTCTTAGATCATAGAGTACTTTATTCACTTCTCTGGGTGATGCTTGCCTGCAGGAGGAAGGACCAAAGGGATACTGAATTGTTCTTCAGTAGTTGTATACCTTGTACTCTGCAACTCTGCAACAGCTGTTGCACAATGAACAAATGTGTAGCTGAGTTCTGTTAACATTATTAACATGTCTCTCATGACACTGAACAATGAGATGAGGAATCTGGAAGCAGACAAGGTATAAACAAAAGGTCAAACTTGATAAAAATAAATTATAAACTTGTCTCAGTGTTATTTTCTTAGACACTATATGTTGTGTCTTGTCAAACATGGACTATTTACTCGTCAAGAACTTTTTGCACCAAAATACCACTTGTTGCAAAAGTATTGCACTGATATTACTACTTGAATATTAGAATTCAAAAAAACATACAGTTAGTTCTCTGAATTGAAGTCCTAAAATGTTAGCTGTTTCTCATATCTGATTGAGTTTCAACGCCAGACTACCTAAAGGCATCAGCAGGTAGCTAGCAAGTCAGTCCCATAACCAGTCTAAGTACATGTTTAAAGAACTTTTAATGCATTCTTTTTATTAAAAAAGAAAACTTTTTTAAGAAAGTTTTGATTTGTGGGCAGATGGTTAAAATCTTTTAAATAAATAGTGTATTATAAAGCAATAATTACCTTCTAGACATATGCCTAAAGTCTTATATTTAATAGTTACAGATATAAAACAAGAAAGCAGTACCTTAGACTAAAGAAAAAAATTTCAAGGCAAGAAATCCTACATTATTCATGTATCATTTTGATACTCGGCAACATTTTCTTCTATTTTTAGACTCTGAAAAGAAAACGCTATTGGAAATATGAGACCCATTTTGTTCCATAAGCTTGATCCTGAGGTTTCTGTAAATTTGCAGTGATCACCAGCATCATTTCCTCAACAAGGTTTGCTAGACTGGATCCATTGCCCACAAGACTGCTAAAACGAACTGTATAGGACCTATCTTGAAGAAGATTCAGCGAAAATCAAATAGAAAAAATGCTTTAAAAGAAGCACTTGATTCTCTATAACAATATCAAAGGTAAATCTAATAAGTTATTTTTAAAATATACAACAAGGAAGATCCTAATTCACTTAGAACTTTGAGAAACCTGAATGGTTATGGAGCATCACAAAAGTAAAATTCCTACTTTCAGAAAAATATTCATGCAAATGATAAGACATTATACCTTCAATGTCCACATTTATCAACCTCTGGAAGAAAGATATCATTCATGAACCATATCTTAAAAAAGCTCTTAAAAATTAAAAGTACAAGCTGTTCTACATGAAACATGGGTATTATCACTTCAAGTTGTCTCAAGCTGCTCTGAACTACAGCCTAGAGTAGCTTTTCAGTTAACCATTTTCTGAAGTGAATCACTAAGTGCTTTTTTTTTNTGTTCATACTATGCAATTGATTTCTGTGATTATCATCACAGGATTTGATCTTGGGGGTCAGGGAAGGGGTGTTTGGGAATTGCCTTCTTATACTCTTTTTATACATACTTCTTATGATAATCATCTTCAGGATCAAATAGTATTTTAAAAGATTTCAATGGTGACTCAAGGTTTTAATAAGCTTCTAACTCACATAGAACAAGCATTCATCCCACCCTATAGATGTTTATGTGAGAGCTGCCCAATGTGAAAGTAAAAAGTCTGATGACTTATTATTTTTCTCCTTAAATTTATAACAATGTAAATAGTATGAAACAAGCTAATTTTGTGGCAAATACGTTATCAACCTGCTTTAAGACCATTTAATATCTGTTGAATTTGCTTTGCAAAGGGCAGGTGATTTTACGAAGTACGGGATGGTGGAAATTCAAGCTTACAAACTCAGTGTCTTACAAAATCAGATGTAGAACTTGGCAGTGAGCCAATAGTAAGATATACATGCTACTGATGTTCCACTTACACCTGTCAGGGACCACCTGGAGATTTTACAAGCTATTGAGTTACATTGAGAAAGAGCGGTAATGACAAAAATCTGGGAAAAGAGAAGGTGTTTGGGGAGTCTCCTACAGTCCCAATATCAAACCATGACCAATGACCACACAGAAGTTTTAAGATCTTCATAGTGGGAAACAGCTCTTTACACTGTTTCTTATTGAACTGTCCCAGAAAGGTCCAGGTCTGGAACTGGGTTCTGCATGATGCCAATGTGTGAGAATCTCACTTACTTTGCAAGCACTAAAATCTAGCTTATGTTGTCAATCTCCTTTTTCAGTCTACTAAACACAGCCTAATGACAACAAGGCCATGGATGTTCTCTTCTTTTCTTTTCTTTTTTTTCTCACTCTCAATTTTATTTTTTATTTTTTTTCCGAAGTATTAAGATAAAGGTATCACATAAGTAAAACCTCTTCTATCTTCTAAGGAGTGATGCCACAAAATCTGCTACAGGCTTGGGCTCATGCATCATTTCTCACAGAAAAAAAACAAAAGACTCATATTTCTTTCTTCTCTAAGTCCTTCTAGTGTTTCTTCACAAGCATAGACAGCTACATAGAATCATGGAATCACAAAGTTGTCTAGGTTGGAAGGGATCTTTAACATCATCTAATCCAATCATCAATGTAACTCTGGTAAAAAACATCACTAAACCATGTCTCCAAGCATCATGTCTACCCGTCTTTTAAATACTTTCAGGAATGGTTCTTCAACCATCTCACTAGGCAGCTTGTTCCAATGTTTGTTAACCATTTCAACGAAGAAATTTTTCCTAATATCCAATCTGAACCTTCCCTGGCACAACTTAAGGCCATTTCCTCTTGTCCTATCTCCTGTGGCTGGGGAGAAGAGATCAATATCAACCTCACCACAACCTCCTTTCAAGTAGTTGTAGAGAGGGATAAGGTCTCCCCTCAGCCTTCTCGTCTCTAGGCTGAGTAATCCCAGATCCCTGAGCCTCTCCTCACACCAGGCCCCTCAACAGCTTTGTGCCCTTCTCTGGAGCCATTCAAGCACCTCAACGTCTTTTTTTGTGGCAAGGGGCCCAGAACTGTACATGGTACTTGAGGTGGGACCTCACCAGTNTAATCCAATCATCAATGTAACTCTGGTAAAAAACATCACTAAACCATGTCTCCAAGCATCATGTCTACCCGTCTTTTAAATACTTTCAGGAATGGTTCTTCAACCATCTCACTAGGCAGCTTGTTCCAATGTTTGTTAACCATTTCAACGAAGAAATTTTTCCTAATATCCAATCTGAACCTTCCCTGGCACAACTTAAGGCCATTTCCTCTTGTCCTATCTCCTGTGGCTGGGGAGAAGAGATCAATATCAACCTCACCACAACCTCCTTTCAAGTAGTTGTAGAGAGGGATAAGGTCTCCCCTCAGCCTTCTCGTCTCTAGGCTGAGTAATCCCAGATCCCTGAGCCTCTCCTCACACCAGGCCCCTCAACAGCTTTGTGCCCTTCTCTGGAGCCATTCAAGCACCTCAACGTCTTTTTTTGTGGCAAGGGGCCCAGAACTGTACATGGTACTTGAGGTGGGACCTCACCAGTGCTGAGTAAAGGGGGACAACAATCACTTCCTAAGTCCTACTCACAACACTGTTCCTGATACAGGCCAGGATGCTGTTGGCCTTCTTGGCGTGATGTTTGTGTTTTCTGACCTTCTGTGACAAATACTGTCCTTTCTAGCAATCTGGCATGGAAACATTAAGCAATTCTTACTTTCTTTCAACTTTTAGCAGCTATTAATATTTTAACACAAATTGCATATAATACCTGTATAAAGATAAATCTTGTGTCTCCATATTCCACCATGGTAAAGAATGATTTTCAAATGTCTCTAAAAGGATAAACCTCATCTTGTTCTGAATGCTATCAACATGAACTTGGTTAGACAAGGCAATTTTAGATGGGTGTAGAGGAAAAATCACAATTTCTTTCAGAGAAGGTCTAATAGCAGCTGAACAATGAGAGTAATGAAAATATCTTTCAGCTGGTTTAGGACCTAAATATTAGTCTTTATAGAAACAATTTCATTTTTTTGCCTGTTTGTAATTTTTTCAAACAACATAAATTGAACTATGGCAGAATATAAAGAGTCAAGTAGTTCAGTACAGGGGATAATCTCAAATAGAATATTAAATAATAAAATAGACATAAGAAGAGAGAAGGGAAAAAGAAGGAGGAAAAATACTTTTTAAAGTGTCAAATTGATTTTGTCATAAAAAGTTAATAAAATTATCAAATATGTACCTGTAAGGATCTTTTGAGCACTGTCATGACACATGATTTTCTGCATGAATAGAGTACCTTTCAAAGTATCTTTGAAGATTCAGAGGGTCATGATGTATTTGTAACAATGATATTTATTAAAAATAAAAAGCAATTATTGTGTTGTTTTTATTTTTCCTCTGGCACAGGACATACAGACAAAACAGATTATCAGATTTGTCTGTAGACATTAATTAAAAACTGAAGTTTCATGAGGACTCATAAAAAGCCCATCAATGTACTAGAAAATGCACAGCATTTTCATGAAAACTGGAAGACTACAGTAAAATTTCAAAATGTGATGTAATTTATGTCAATAAACGTATGCATTCAGCAGGTTATTAATTAATGTTTTGAACTCTTTACTCCAAAATAATTAATTTCATAGTCTAGTAGAAGGTGTCCCTGTCCATGGCAGAAAGGCTGAACCTAGGTGATCTCTAAAGTTTCCTCCAACCCAAAGCATTCCATGATTCTATGATTTTAATATGTTTTAAAGGTGTATTTGCAGTATAGTCTAGTTAACCTTCATCCCTGAAAATACTGCAACCTATGCTACACTCAGGTACTTGCTCCTCATTATTAACTTTCAACTAGCAAAACTTTACATTCATAAAATAAATCCATTTGTGAACATATCAGGAAGAGAAATTTCATTTTTACAATTGAAAATAGAACATTTTTCAATTTTTTGTTCAGCTTGAGTGAATGAATTGGATCCTGCCTCCTTCAGTCAAAAAGGGAAACAGAAAGAATGTCAGGTAGTGAATAAAATTACCCAGCAAATATAAATTTCAAACATTGTCTTAAATTGTCTCATGTCATCAATAAATTGAAAATCTAGTCAGAGAGGAATTTTTTAATTAATTTGATTACTGAAGACATTTGAGGAAAACCAAGCTCTTGTAGCTCTTCCCCTTACCAGTAGTAGTAACAAGTAGGCTAAAAACAATCCTATATATTTGTCTCAGAGAGGATTTCCATTGGTAAAAGTAAATTGTGCATTATGTTGCCCATATCAAATATGTCAACATCTTCATTACAAGACCCAAAAAGATGCTAAGGTAACAGAATTGACAATTAGCTGCCTGTAGAGCATGTTAATACAAAACCATGACTCAGCAAAAACTTTTGTGAGGCACCAGACTTTTGGTCTGGAAGAACACTGGAAGTCATCTATTTCTTATCTACAATTATTGAGCAATATTTGTCTGAAAGACTGGAAAAGCTCAGCCTTTAGCATTTGATATTATTTTGCACTGAAACCATGAGATATTCCAGTAGCTCAGTGTTGGAAGATAACTTTCCACTATACTGTTTCTATGTGTTGTATAAATTTTCCTTTGAACAAAGTCATAAATGAGTTCCAGATTTAGGCCTTCTCTGTGGTGACTGCTTGGATCATTAGAACACTGAATCAGACCCTTAGCTTTACAGCTGGATAAATAAGCCAAGCTCAGACCATGCGGTTCTTGCATTTAGGAGATGTAATTTCTTAGCTATTTCTGAAAGAAGAAGTAGTATCGTCTTGCAGATAGATTCTAGCCTGCATTGAGAAAAGATTTAAAGCAATCTTTCATCCTCAGCATTTCCTCTTTGGCCAACTGTAGCTAGCATAAGCCTGAACAGGTTTCTTATAATTTTTCACTCAATTAATTGTTTCTTCTGGGTGTTACTGAAACCTGCCTAATTTTCTGAGGGTTCTGCATTGCCATTGTGGCTCTCCCAGGGTTTGGTATTCCACCTTGAGGTCCCAGAATCTAATTACTAAAAGGTGTGAAATACAGAGCTGCAGATCCTATTTTCCTTTACTGTAACAGCAATTTTATATTAATTGTTGCTGATGGGCTGAGTATTCACTCTATTAGAAAAAAATAGCTAGTTTAAAGGTAAGAAATAGATTGAGATACAGCTGTATCCCAGGAAAAATTGCATTTTGTATATGAAAAGAGTAGTATGGAATACATGGCAAGAAGAAACAGTGTCAATAGAGAAGGGAGCAAGATAACTTGCAAGTATAAATAGCACAAAATATTTATAATTAAGCAATATTTGTTCATTAGAGTGGGCATACTTCTTCATCACTTGTAAAACATATTTTCCGTCCTTGTGGTACCCTTAAAGTCTTTAATCTACCAAGAGGTTCTACTTAAGTTCACTGCCATAATTATTACATAGTTACTACACACGTATTAATGTGCATGACACTATTTCTAAAGTGTATTCTGCAAAATAAGCTCCACCGCTTTTTGAAAGTATGTCTCACGCTGATGCAGACTTATACTGACTTCATTTGCACCGTGCCTAGACTAAAATGGAGGAAGAACAGATGCATGTTTATTTTAAACCATTAACTATTATATAGAGCAGCAGTACCATCTTTTTAATTACCTTTTCAATATTGTTATTGTGACTTTAAATAAGTGCAACTTACTGGCTAGCTTCCATAAACAACATGGAAACAAATCAGAGGAATATTAATTTCTGAGAAACCTTAGTAAGTATAAGTGAAATTACACAGTCCACAAAGAAGATTAAGGGTTGCTTTTCTCTACCCTTTTCTACTTCTGAAATTCCATGATTATGGTGGGAAAAGTGATAGCTCTTGGTATCCCCAGAGAATACTTCCATTTTTTTCAATCATGTAAATTTCATTTGCTCAAACAGCTATAACGAGAGAGAGGTAGCTTACAATAATTTACATTTCAATCTCCCAAATGCATGTGAAGTGGAAAACAGCTCTGTGACAATAAAATTTTATTAGCTGAGTTAAGTGTAATTTACAGTTAATATATGAAAAACTTCTCAGTTCACTTCATTCTGTCTGATAAGGCAGAAAAAGCAATATATTAACATAATGGATCTGTGAAGTTGTTAACACTGTTTACTTAACATGTCGTCTATTACACGTGGAATTTTAGTTTGAAGCTTTTTCAAGGAAAGTGACATCAACAATTGACAGTTATTGATTTGGCAGTAAGGTAATTTAAATGGTTTTGCATAAAAGAAAATCAAAGTCCAATTAAACTTGACTTCCTAGCTGAACTGACAGAATGCTGGGTAGAGACTGCTGATACTTTTGTAGGCCATACTTTAATGCGATGAAATCAGATTGCTTGCGGTCCAAAGATAACAGCTTCTATTTTCTCTTTGTTCTTCCGACATTAGTCAGTAGGTACCTATCCCAAAAATAAACCTTCTTTTCAGCTATCCAACATGAGCAAAAGTATTTAATGGTACAACAAGGCTGAATTCCTATATTTCTCAAGGAAAATCAAGATGACAATCTAAAAGCTCATAGTCAGCTCTCTTGAAAAGTGACAGTTTCCACAGATAAGATGATTTTCATTGATATAATAATAGCAATAACTTAATAATGAAGTTTGCCTTGTAATGTTAACTTTAGGTCATTAAATTGCAACTGTTCTATAAAAAGAGTGTACACTTATGCCACGAATATGGTCCAGGAAAATTGAACTTTCTGAGTCACTGTGCAGTTTAAGTCCCTGTATATATTCAGATATTCTCTGCTTACTACACTGGTGTACTGGTTCAGCAAAATCAATGAAGATAATGACAGAAGCTAATGTAGAAACAGCTGAGCTCACCGCAAAAGTGAGACATTTGCCTATATTTAAATAGTTTTATGCAGCATAGGTAAAATCCTTAAGTTCAAAAGAGCTTGAAAGACAGAGGATTGAGAGTTTAGTACTAGGAGGGTATCTAGCACTTTTCCTAAATTAAATGTAAAATTGCATCTTACTGGGAACAATAAATTACAGCATAAATTGTGATTTAAAAGTAATGGTGCCTACTGCTATTAGTCACTGCATTTTATGTTGCTTGGGATTGTGGCACTTTTATGAATGCAACAGAAAATGGATAAAGATTCCCCAAACGTTAGAGCAATTTTATTATGATAGTTGTTCTTCATGCGTTTGTATCATTACAGTCACTCACATGACAGTTTTGCTTGCACAGTCTATGAGCATGAAGTGTGGGATCTTTCTACCATTAGTTTACACACAATCAGCACAGACTGTAGACCTGCCAGTGGCCCTCAAATACTGTATTTCTTGTAAATATATTTGCATTTATATCTCAAGTGTTGATTTATATAATAAAATGGACTGTTTTAACATGAAATAAACATATACTAGCAGTTATTGTAAATATTACAAACCCATTTTATATATCAAAAACTGCAGTAGTCCATGGAAGCTATAGTAAGTGCAATAAATATTAGAATCATAGAATCATAGAATTGTTAGAGTTGGAAGGGAGCTTAAAGACCATCGAGTTTCAACCCCCTTGCCATAGGCAGGGACACCTCCCACTAGACCAGGTTGTTCAAAGCACCATCCAGCTTGGTCTTGAATGCTTCCAGGGACAGGACATCCACAACTTCCCTGGAAAACCTTTTCCAGTGTCTGACCACCCTCACAAGAAAGAATTTCTCCCTGATATCTGATCTAAATCTCCCTCTTCCAGTTTAAAACCATTGCCCTATCACTATACTCCCTCATAAGCAGTCCCTCCCCATCTCTCCTGCAGGCCCCCTAAAAGGCTGCTATGAGGTCTTCCCAGAGTCTTCTCAAGGCTGAACAACCTCAATTCTCTCAGCCTCCTTTCATAGCAGATGTGCTCCATCCCTCTGACCATCTTTGTGACCCTCTGCTGCACCCATTCCAACAGGTCCATGTCCTTTCTATGCTGAGGATTCCAGAGCTGGACACAGTAGACCGGGTGGGTCCCCACCAGAGCAGAGTAAAGGAGCAGAATCACTTCCCTCAACCTACTGGCCACACTTCTTTGGATACAGCCCAGGATGCAGTTGGCTTTCTGAGCTGCAAGTGCCTATTGCTAGCTTATGTTAAGATTCTCATCCACCAACATCTTCAAGCCCTTCTCCTCAGGGCTTCTTCATTCTCTGCCCAACCATTATATGTGTTTAGGATTGATGTGACACAGGTGCAGGATCTTGCACTTTGCCTTGTTGAACTTCATGAGGTTTGCATGGACCCACCATCCAAGCCTGTCCAGGTCCCTCTGGATGGCATACCTTCCCTCCATGATGACTGCACCACACAGCTCAATGTCAGCAGCAAACTTGTTGAGGGTACATCCAATCCCTCTATCTGTGTCTCCAACAAAGATGTTAAACAGCACTGGTCTCAGTACTAACCCCTAAGGAATCCCACTCATTACTGGTCACCACTTGGACATCGAATCATTGACTGCAATCCTGTGAGTGTAGCTATCTAACCATTTCTTTATCTACAAGTAGTCCATCCATTAAATCTATACTTTTCTAAGTTAGACACCAGGATGCCATATTCTTATAATTTTGTGGTTTTAATCTGGATTTGTCTTTCACATTTTTTTTCTTTTTCTTGTTTTTTTTTTCCCACTTCTTTTCTCAGAACTGCAACTGGAAAGAGTGTGGTATTTACCTCTACAGTGTCCAGAAAGATGCAGATTTTCTGCAAAGTTTGGGAACTAGGATAAGAATTTGAACTCAAAAATGTCTCTGTGCCTTCGGAGATCCACCTCCCATAAAAAGCGCGTATATGTTTTAGTGGGAATAATCTGTAACAGTAAGCCAGGATGTCATTTCTGGAGCTAGTGCCTCTAAATACATTGTTTTCCTTTTCTCTGAATGGTGAGCTTGTTTGTTGTCTGTGGCAATCCTCCTTGGTGGAGGCAATAGAGGTGGGAGGCAGCAGAGGACACCATCCTCCATTGTGTGTCCTTAGCATTGTCCTGGCAGAACTGCAGTAAGTTGTTGATGCTTCTCATTTGTCATCTTTCTCATGAAGCCCTCAAGGGCAAATGACCTTTTGTACCTTTCATTCTAAAACTTTACTCTGCAGTGATACAACCAAACCCATGACCAAAAAATGATTCACTACCTTTTTAATTCAGATGACAACTGCAAATAGCTGGTATGTCGCCAGAAAGACTAACTTATGGAAACAAACTAAAAATGATAATCCAGTGCTGGATCAAGTCAGACCTTTCAATTTATACTGCGAAAAAATGAATCAGGAAATGTATACAAACATTTGCCATTTGTGTTGATACATTTCATCAATTTCATTTAGGGTTGGGGATTTTTTTCCCAACCAGGGTATACAGTTAATGACAAGCTACTTGTTCCATAAAGTATATGTTATCAGTTTAAAAACATCAGATCTCATATACATGTAGCCTATCTTACTTTCATCCTCTGGCAAAAATAAATATTTGGATTTGTAGGCAAAGTCAGAAAGTGCCGGTACCAATGACTCAGCTTGAGGGAGCCACTGAAAAATTAGACAACTAATACAGGAACTCTGGCATTATATTTATATAATATGGCCAGTAGATATTAGTAATGAGAAAAGACTAATGACTGTATTTGTGCCTGAAAAAAAAATGATGTTTGCAAAGTGCTTCACCTGATGCAACAAATGGATTGTTTTGTCTATCCTAGGATCTATTTCTACAAGATTGCTATACTTTTTGTCTGCAGGCTGATACATCCAGTTCTGTATTCACTATGCATTTATGACAAGGTTTATTACATATTTTCACAAAAAATATGTAAGAAATAAGATATAAAACATAAGCATCACAAACAAACTATCAAACAGATCAAATGATGATTTGTTGTTGAGCAACTGCTCTCACAAATTTGCAAGAAATCTATATTATATTCACTACCTGTTTGATCAGACACCTTTCTTCTGTGTTTTCCATTCTATTGGAAGTAGAAACAGAATTTTGTGGATCAAGAAGTAAATTGCTGCCTGAATGTCCTTATCGCTTGATTAGTTTCTTTATAGAGTTTCTGTCATGGACTTGCTTATAAATTCATGGCACTATCATTACTGAGGTACACTGACAAAATGCACTATACATTATACACATTAAGGATTGCATTAATTCTCTCCTAAAGCTCGTAATGCTCTCCTACATATTTCTCTTGCAGTAGACTTTGTCATAAAAATAATAAAGCAACGTTTTGCTATCAGCAAGCAAGCAGTGCACTGAAGATACAAGTAACAACCAGCTCTCCTACGATGACAGGCTGAGAGAGTTGGGGTTGTTCAGCACAGAGAAGAGAAGGCCCAAGGGACACCTCATTGTGGCCTTTCAGTAGTTAAAGCAGGCTTATAAGAAAGATGGAAACAGACTTTTAGCAGGTCCTGTTGCAATAGAACAAGAAGTAATGGCTTTAACCTAAAAGAGGGAAGATTCAGAATAGATACAGAATTGTTTTATGATGAGAGTGATGAAACATTGGACCAAGTTGCCCAGAGAGGTTGTAGATGTGCCATCCCTGGAAGTATTCAAGATTGCCTTGAACAGGGCTCTGAGTAACCCAATCTGGTTGGAGTCATCCTTGCTCATTGCAGAGGGGTTGGACCAGATGAACTTTAATGGTCCTTTCCAATCCAAACTAATTTTAAACTAAGTTTCTAGGTTCATAGAATGTGGGGATTTCTGAACCAACTCTCTTCTGTTTTGTAAAAATAACTATAGTGTTGTTATGTACTAAAGTATCCATGGCTTATGCTTATTTGCTGCCATAGGATCTATTACTAGCTAAGCTATAGAACTGTGGCTGTCAGCCATAACAGGCTAATACATGCTAAGCATAGCAATCATTACATGTCAATTAAAAATTCCCATATTCAGTTTCATAAGTTTTACCTTCTGATCTTTGCTCAAATGCAATGTGGAAAGAAAGGTTTACATTTGTGTAATAGTAGTTTCCAAAACACTCATTTACAAGCTGAAGGTTTAGGAGGTGGGGGTTGTAAAGTTATTCTGAGCATCAATAATTTCCATTTGTACTATTTAATACCTCTGACAATAACAAAACTATTAGTTTGCATGACATTAGTTTTAAAAGAGACTTTGAGAAAGATGTAGATACATGTAATAATTATAGAACCTATATACTCTTCCAGGTGTAGAGAAAAAAACTTCTGCCTAGATATTTCTGCAGAGATCAGCAATTTCTGATTCAAGATAAATATTTAGAAAATCAGACAATAATACTGGCATACTTGAATTTCATTGTAGTAAATGGGGCTTGCCAAATAATGTTTGTTTTGTATAAATGAGATTTATTCCGTTTTTTTGAAGACACTGTGAAATCGTATTGCAGAATTTAGCAAACAAGCATTACAGCGATTAATTTCTAACTTAGTATGGAGCCATGTTTGTATCATTTATGAGTGGAAAGGAACATATCTTAAAGAAACTTTAAGATATGCTCCTTCTCTTTGAAATCCAACACCCAACGTACAACAAGCTCAAGAGATGGACCATGACAGTATTGCTGGAGAATTCAAAGCAACCTAAACAAGGCCGTTAAGCTAGCAGGATCTGTGAGACCCTGACAAAGTGTTTCAAGGACAGAAAGCTCAAGAAGGAGTATACAAAGCAAGAAGTTAATAAAGGAGTCCTGACAATAGAAGGAGTGAAGAATATGCATATGTAAGATTGTACAAGAGAAACAGAATGGTTACAAACTGGAGAAAGAACACTTGGTGGAAAACTTCAGCATGAGAAAGAATGAGGAACTGACAATCAAAGGACTCCTGAAAGTGGGACATTTTCAGAACACTTACAGTGGAGCAAAAAGCATCTCAACTAACAATATTGGAGCTGACCAAAACAAGACATGTAGAAATGTGAGTACTAAGATTAAGTTTACTATTATGCCAGGTTTTTCTTTTCCATTCATAAATGCTGCCCAATTATCTGGAGAAGATATCTTTTTCAACGCAGCAAACTTCAGATTTTTTAGGATAATGCTGTGATATCAGAATGTATGAGAAAACAGAGACAATTTTACTTGTTCTCAAATTTTGCAATGTTCTTATTACTCTAACTGGAAACCCATTTCTGACAACTCAGGAGGTGTTCTTTCTTTATACTTCCAAGCTGTTCATAGCGAGTATAAGCAGGAATTTGGAACTTTCTGAACAGAAGGTTTCCAGCTGGTAGCTGATAGAAATAGATTCTCAGCCAAAACAGGAAGAATACTGAAAAGCCAAATTTTGGAGGAATGTATATTAGTACAGCATGTATTACCCATATGTTTGCACATACAAAGATCCATGTATACTCATGCACTCAGTCAATATTAATTTAATCTATGTAAATGAAAACAAGATTTTGTAATAAAAACAGAATGGTCTGTGATACGACAACTGTCGCTGAGCATAACCACTTCATGAGTTATTCTCCATTTCAAAATAAAATTCAGTATAGAGAAGACCAGAATGAGTGGGAAATTCAGAACTTTTAGTGCACACTATGATGATATGCTGGAGCAAGAAAAATCTTGAGCAAAATTTTCCTCTGTTGGACAGCTGCATTCTTTGGATTATGTGATCCCTATTTGACTGGCAATGTTACACATCAATTACAGATGAATAGATGCTGATTAATTACGCTACAGAGAACATATGGTATTTTATACTTTGTGTATTTCCTTCGATAATTGGTACACTACATTAGAGAAGGAACTTCTTCCTTACTTCTCACATAAATAACCAATGTGCTATTTACAACCCACACAAAACCCCGCGTAAGGCAGCTATGCTTGCCACAAACAAGAGCTTTCCATCCATGCAAGAGCTCAATCTGAGTGGATGTTTAGAAAAACAGTCAATAATATTTTACAGCTGATTCATTTACACAACTTTATATTTTGTTGGAGTTTTTTAAACTGGCAGTGACTTCTTCATTAACATACTAGCCCATGATTATCACTTCTTCAAGATATATGTTTTATTGACTAGAATTATTTTTAAAAAATTAAATAAATTCTTTGATAAATTATTACTGACTAAAAGTTATTGGGTTTTTTCCAGAAGTCAGTTACTTACTTCTGCAACACAAGATAGTAATAAGTGCTTTGGAAGTAAAATAAACCCCAAAAAAACCCTGTAGGTAGACATACAGAGAGTGGAGCCATATTGAATTGACTATCCAAGTAGAGTTCTCAAGTGATTTTTGTAAGAGCTTTTTTGTCATTTTGGCTAGTTGCTATGGCAATTGGAATTCTGTTTTTGTTAATACAATAAAAATTCACTTCAACAACGTGATAGAAAATCACTAATACTAGATGACTTTTATCACATTAGTACCTTTCTCATGGCATTAGAAACTCAATAGAGGACAGAAAAGTCACTGATCCTGTGGCAAAGTCCCTGATAGAAAGTAACAGTTATTGGTGTGATATAAAATATGTATTGTTTCACAGAACATAAAGCTTTATTTGTTACAACATTACCTGGTTTCAGAAGATTGCTGCTGGTCCACCTATAAACAGCTGATTTTTTGTTGAAGAAATTAGCTTTTGATTTTTTCATTCACAAATTCTTTTAAAGTTAAAATAAAATATGTAAAATCCATACAATAGGTGATTCTCCCTCTCTACTCTGCGCTCGTGAAACCCCACCTGGAGTGCTGTGTCCAGCTCTGGAATCCTCAACATAGAAAGGACATGGACTTGTTGGAATGGGTCTATCTGAGGGGCACAAAGATGATTAGAGGGATGGAGAATCTCTCCTATGAAGACAGGCTGAGGGNGGTCTGATCTAAAGCCTGTTTTAGAAAGTTGAAGTGTTTCAGTCAGATTTTGTGGGTTTAATCCTTTCATAGAGAGTGAAATATTTAATAAAGTCCTCTACAGAAGAGCCGCAGAGAGAGATGCTTAAGAGATTTGAACTTCCATATTCACATTCATTTCAAAAGTCATACGATTTCAAAACAGTCATGAAGTGTTTTCAAGTCACTTTCCTAATATCCTGACTGAGAAATAAAAAAAAAAAAAAGTGTTGCATTAAAAAATTATTTTTCCTGTCCTAATACAAACTGATTACTCTCCAACTTGTATGTATGTTTGTTTGTTTTAAACTTTGATAGAGCTTTCCTTTTTTGATTAAATCTGGATTAACTTCCATAATTCAAAACAGTCTGTCACCAAAAAAAAAATACCTAGAGAACACATTGACTTTTTTCCAGTTTAAAACTTTGAAAAAGGTGTTCAGGCTGTTGTAAAACATCTAATTTCTGAAGCAAGTTGTTGGTATGAGTGAAACCATAGAACTATGACTGTCTTTATTCTAGGACAAGACTCAGGGCATCAACATCCCAAATTAGAATACTAAAATTTTACTAAAATAAATATTTATTTACTAAATATAATAAATATTTACTTACTAAAAAAAATCACTAATGATTTTCTCTTACAGAGGGGATACTCAGCCTCTTGCAGAATTATATAGCTTCCTACAAAGACTACTGACCTTGACAGGTCACTAATCTGATCCAGAATAAAAATTCCCCTGCCATTTTCAGGAGAAATGCTGTGCTTCTGGAACAAGTCCCTCAGACCTCAATGATTCGGTGACAGTCTGCTCTCTGTCCCAGTGCACAGCTGATATACAACTTATTATCTCTCAAGGGAATTGATAGTTTGAAGTCTCATAAGTCTCAAGCTTTGCATTGTGCATTAATTAATTCATATTTACGCAGCTGTGTGAATCAAGCTGGATTCTGGTCACAATTACCATTTTTTTATCTTGAAGTCGCTGACACAAATAATACTGGAATGTTTCCTGCAAAGTTCTGCAGAGTCAAAAAAATGTTGTCTACCCTCTGCAACAATCACTTAGAAAGACAGCCTTCATTAGCATTGCAGATTTAGACTGAACACTAGTTTCAGACTAGGAATGATTTGATGCTCTGATATCAACCATTCAACTGGAATTTCAATGCAGCAGTTTGTTCAGAGATTAATAGTATCCTGTTACTTTGAGATCACAAAGCTAACCAGACATTTCCTTTTGAAACCATTAGGTGGCAAAGCTTTTAAGGAATGGTTCGTATATCTCACTCAAGCTAGTAATTAATTACTTGCTAAGAATAGGCTTGATTTTAATTCCATATATTTTTTTTTTATTTAGTTTGGCAGGAACGTTGTATAAAAATGGAAACACGTATTTCCTTGACAGTGGAGCTCCAGTCCTCAGGAGTCCCACAGTGCATCAGCAAATGCAGTCAACATGCAGAGGTCTAACTGTGACATAGAGATGATCCTTGGCCTTCCTATTGTTCTGGTCTTACTATAGACAGTGCTCCAGAAAGATCCAGATATATATTAATGACCTCTTTAATAGTCATGGGCTGTTTCTCTCACAGAACACATGAGTAGGAAAGAAAAGATACTAGCTAGAAATGGTGACCAGTGCCCAGGATGCCCACATATATATATATATATATATGTCCTTTTCCAAAGGTCTATGGTATTTTGATCATAAACTTGTTTGCAGCTGAAATATTACAGATTCCTAAAGAGAGCAGCACACTCCTGTGTCAACAAACAGACAACAACAAAAAATATATAAAAAAAACACAAAACAAAAAAGGGTATAATATCAGCCCCTTCTGTGCTGTCATCTGCGGAGCATCTTTTCAGCTCGTTTTTCAGATCTGACAGTTTCTTTATATAGATCTAAATGTGGCCTGTTCTATTAAGCTAAGCAAGTATGAGAACTGCACAAAGAGAAAAATACCAACTTTTTCCAACATAATACATACATATGTATGTGTGTACATATATATACACTTGTGGCTATATACATGAGATAAAAGTCTACCAAAAAATATTAAATATTCAGTTAAATACAGATTCTCCAACCCACAAAATTTTAACCTAGACAGTATATAATACTGTAGGATGACGAAAGTACAACTGTTGTTGAACAATTATAAATATATTAAAAAAAAAAAAAAAAAAAAAAAAAAAAAAAAGAAAAAAGAAAAAAAATTGAAAAGTAGCCTGAGTGGGGCCTACAGTAAAGATGGGAAGGGAGTCTGTCAGAAATGTGGTGACAGGACAAGGGGTAATGGTTTTAAATTGGAAGAGGGGAGATTTAGACTAGATACTAGGAAGAAATTCTTTCCTGTGCAGGTGGTGAGGCATTGGAACAGGTTGCCCAGAGAAGTTGTGGATGCCCCATCCCTGGAAGTGTTCAAGGCCAAGCTGGATCGTGCTTTGAGCAACCTGGTCCTAGTGGGAGGTGTCTCTGCCCATGACAGGAGAGTTGGAAATCGATGATCTTTAAGATCCCTTCCAAACCAAATCATTCTCTGATTCTCCGATTCTATGATTCTTAGCCCAATTATGTCAGATGAATGGAATTAGTTGTAAGTTGAATGCAACTGCTTTTAAGTTCTCTTCTGTGTTGCATACTTGATAATCATCAGTGACTTGACTCTTAATGTTAAAATAGTGAATCTTCTCTGCATGTATTTTGTCCATGTCTCCTCTGGTTCTTGGCAATTTCAGAGTCTAATGATAAGATCATGGAGTATATTCATGTGTTAGGTAAATAATACATTTTTGTAACTTTGACCTATGCGAGTTATTAAATATAAATCTCACCGATATTCACCTTGTAAGCATCTTCTCACAAAAAAAGGACATTTAGTACTTGCAAGTTTTTCAAGACCTTCTCCTGATAACAGCACAAAATAACACAATTACATTGCTGGAAAAGAAGCTAGAGAAGTTTCAAAATTAAATACAGCATTTAACTATGAAGGTCTATTACATACTAAGAACATTTCCCAAAATATATAATTAATTCATTTAACTTGAGATTTCTAAAAATGAGATTGGATACGTCTTCCAACAGTATTTTGAATGAGCTTAAAAAAATAAATAATAAATATATATATAAAGAAAGAGAGGTTGTGTATAGAAGCAGAGATTGGGACTAAAAACAGAACAGAAATTGCTGGTGATGGACTTACACTTTTCACCTCTTTCTTCTAAGTTGGTCTAACTAGACAAACTACACCAAAATGCACTGATTCTGATAAGTGTATTTTCTGATTTCAATTGGCAACAGTGGCTTTGAAGAAAGAAAAATCTGTAGCAAGGATAGTGAAAATTGTTATACTGATATCTAGTCTGATGTCTTACTAAGACATCTTGTGTCTGAAGTTTTGGCTATAGCAATGGTGAGATATGGGTTGGGCAGGAATTTCTCTCTTTTATCAAGCTTTCAAGTAATTTTACGTGGAGGACTCCTCAAATAGTGAAGAAGTCAGTACACACAGCGCCTGACATAGCTGTTGTGGACATATCTTCACACAATATAGTCCTTACCTTTCCCCTGCTAGTATTCCACCTCAAAAAATCAATTTCTGACACCACAAATATCTTCTGTTACAAAAATATGTAGAAGGGTAACTGAGAATTGACTAATAAGAAGAGGTGGAGAGAAATAACAGGTCAAATTGGGATGTCCTGTGACATCTACATCTTTCATTCCTTAATTCCACGAATTTTAAACTTGATAAATTCTCATAAAAATAATAGAAGTCAGACGGTAGATTTAATTGGGAATAAGAGGGAAATGGTTGCAACAAAGAAATAGCAGCAGATTATATGAAATATCCTACATACTTTGCTGCTTAATTTCTAAACAAATCTGTAGTCAGTTAACATTTTTAAAATGTGGTCATTCACTACTCTAACTTTAATGTGAGCAGGAAGCAGCAGTTGCAACAACCAAAGGAACAGCAGAGAGGTTTAACATCTGGGAAGTTTAACATCTGGGAAGAGCTGCATTATGCTACTGCATCTGTTCAGCATTTATGCTGAAATGGTAATTCATGTTTATCTTGATGGTTACAACAGAAGAATTCACATTGAAGGTGGTAAATGTTGTAATGTCAGGTATGCCATTGATGTTGTCCTTATCACTGGGTCTGAGGAATCACTTTCTAAGCCAGTAACAAGTGTGACTGAAGGTAGTTTGGACTGAGACTACTTGGGAATGTAAAAAAGACAGAGAAACAACACAGAGGACTAGAAAGCAAAATATTACAAAATTACTAAAATAACACAAAAATAAGATCAAGAAGTTGAACAAGTGGAGCTTTTAATTGTAGGAATGTGAAAATGAACTATGCCTAGAATACTTTAGCATTAGTTATGAAACAAAAAAAAAAAAA
>VXBW01007005.1:49123-69973 GCA_013400375.1 Thinocorus orbignyianus
GTCTGGGAAGAAAATTGAACCATTTTTTATTCCTGATGGTATGTCTATTCTGAAAGTGAGCAGTAAGTCATGGTTATAACCTTCATTTTCACTTTTATTTTACTCTTCTGATTTACATTCCTACAAAACATGAACAATCTTCTTTAAGCATCATTTTTGTTTGCTTGCTTAAATGCATTTTATGCAGAAAGTGTGTATTTTTTCCAAAATTTTAGTGAAAACTCAACTGTAGTACATATACAGTAAATATATTTGTATACTTTACAAACAATTACTTTATCTTTATATGGAAAGCAAGTAGACATTATGACAGTTGGCAAACTGACAACGTAACCAGCCACTAACCAACTAATACACCCAGCTGGAGAATTTGCATTCAGTCAAACTCAACTTCCAGAATACGGGGTTTACTACCAGGAAGTTGGATAATCAATACTCTATTTGAAAGATTAAATACACTGTAGTCTGGTATTCTGACTATCTAAAATAAATTGAAAAGATAGGGTAACAAAAGTGTTCTGAATAAAAACTAGCAGAAAGATTAAAAGCAAACAAAACAAAAAGAGGATAAAGATGCAGACTAAAACAAATTAATTTAGGAAATCACTTGTCACTGGCAGGTAAAGCAGAGTCAGGAATCCTCCATTGATGTAAATCCATGAAATACTGACTTCTGCAGAACCACACCGTCTTACCCTTCCTGTATACCTAGAGATTATGTTAATTGGGGGGAAGAAAAAGAGGACACTTTTACTTACTTTTCAGGCTAATAGAGTTTTATGACTAAATAACTATTAAAAATAATTATTTTAGAAAACAAATTGCATATTTTTAGAGTAGAAGACTTTTGTGAAGGTATTGTGCTTAACATAAAACTGCAATGAATCACAGTATCACAGAATGGTTAGAGCTGAAAGGGACATTAAAGGTCATTTAGTTCTGATCCTCCTGCCACAAGCAGGGACACTTCCNATGAAAAGCAATCAAGTCTGAAACTATGATTTCTCTGGCTCACATTTTCCCCAATTCTTTCTGAAACACAATGCCTATATGAGGTGACTATATAAACTATGAAAGTCTCATGAAAATCAGATATTTAGAACTGATATTTATAAGAGCCATAATACCTTGTCTGATAATCTTGAACTACCTGATTATAAGAACACCAACTTCATTTTACAGGAGCTGTTCTTTCTGTGAGTGAAAAGCCTAACATAATTTAAGACATAGGTTTTGTATGCTACTAGTTTATACTCTGCACTAATTGCTTCTCCAAACTGAAGATAAAATAAAAAATAAATGTGTATATATATAAAAAAAGGACTGGAAAATCCTGGAAATTCTAAAAGTCATATTCTGCAAATATTCAACACATTACTCATTCCACAGCATTATTCAACATCATTTATGTTTGACACAATGGCAATTAAGTACATCATGCAATGTAATAAGTGCCAGTAATAATATTTGATTGCAATTTAAGGATAATTTGAACAAATAGCATAATACATGATGCGACATAATTACAAAATAGGAGAACGAGATGGTGTAAAATAAGAACTGACAGAGAACTTCACCTTCCTATGAATTAGTTCTTTTATGAGTACAGTTTTCAATTCCTTTATGTTGAAATCCTTATTTGCAAACCTGCTTCAAATACGGCCTGGAACATGCAGCAAAAACAGAGAAATCAATGAAAATATTGGCATTGATTGTAGTGTTTTTTCTCTCCAGCTCCAGCTTAGGTGATACACAAATCTGCTTCTAAATATGCCATGCACTTTGGTCAGATGTATGAACACAATTATGCATATAAAGCTGAAGAAATATGCACAACTATAGTTCTGTGCTGAAGTATAGAATGCCACAAATCTTACAAAAAAATGTTATCTTTCTGTGTTTCCTTATAACTTATAACTACTTATGTTAATCTCCTAACAAAAGAGAAAGGAACTTCTCATTGATGTACCCAGGATAACTGAGTTAATGCAGTAGTATACAGTAAGATTTCATTTTTCTCATCATGTTTGCAAGTATGTAATAAACACATATGTTTTGTGCATGCATAGTTTTTGAACACTGAATATAGATGTGTGTAAAAGTGCATCTGCACGTATTCATGTTCATACATAGGTATACTCTAATAAACAAAATATTTGACCATGCAAGCAATGGTGTTAAAATGATTTTTATGAGAGACTGTTTCAAAGACATTCCAAGTCAGGAAGCTCACTAGTGAGAGAAGAATCATTCCGATTTCTGACCAGGTTTTATTCTAGGTTTATCTTTAATGCAGGGCTATATGATTTAGGATAAGTTGATCTACAATGATCTCCATCACAGTTTTTTTCCCTGATTCACACTAATTACATGTTATTAATGTCAATAGGACAAGTCCTGAATCTGCTGGAGTACATCTGAAATATCCAGCTCACTTTGACGAGACAGCCTCAGGACTGCATTTGGGTTGCAGGTAGTCTGTTGTTTCATGTTGTTTGGGTTTTAAATACATGTGATTTGTAACATAGCTGAGGAGCAACTGTGGAGGCTAAATCTGACTGGTCCCCCCATAGACCTTACAAGAAGCAAACAAGTTATATTTCTGTGACCTATAATATAATTACTTAATGCGCCATTTGACAAATGTGGGCAAACCTGACCAAAACTATTTTGTCACTAATAGTGAAGAGTTCGAAATACCCAGGTACATTTAATTTTTTCTTCTCTTCAATGTTGAACTTTTCTGTTTTCCTCCTTTAGCTAAATTTGAAGGGCTTTGTTTTGAAAATGTCTCCAAACAGTAGTTTTTAATGTAAAAATTCATCATCAAGGAATGGGCTCTAATTTTTTTATTTTTCTGAGCATAAAAACATTATTCTCTTAACATGAAAGTTCTATCTCTCATACTGCTGAGGGGAAAAAAAAAAATTAAAAAAAAAAAAAAAGAATATAGCCCAATTCATCAAACTGATTCTTTCTTGCTCTAGGTTATTTCTCATTGATATTCCCTTTGGTAGCTATGAGTTTTTAAATTAGTGTTTCATACATCTATGTAGCACAAATTATTTAGCTAACTATTACCTTTGATTTGTATTCATTAGGTGTGCATATGACTTTATCATTGCTCAGAATTATTATACCCATAAGGGAATGACTTATATTGCCATAGCTACAGAGATAGAATTATTTCAATTTGAAATCAGTACCGTTTCGTTCATAATCAGGTGAAGAACCAAAGTGTCAGTATAAATGAATTGTTCTTATTTATCTATGCATCTTCTCTCTGGAACACTTTTTATTCCTCTACAGCAACAAAGTCCAGCTTTTTTTAACCAACACAGATAATTTCCAGCCTGTCCTAGAGGTATCTAGTACTACTGCTAGAACAAGGAAAACCGTAAACTGAATGTTAACAAAAATAGGAGATTTACATCTTGATTAAATTACAGGAGCTTCCAGACTCCAGACACGAATAATGGCAGTTTTCTTTCAGCCTGCATATTCTTCCTCTATCTCACTTTTTGGAAGTCATTAAAAGCTGCTTTTCTCTATAGAAAGCGTAAGAAAGCATAACGCTCCTACTAAGGGAAAGCACAAACCTACCATTTATAATATCGTCTGTTCAGCAGATGTCAGAGAAGTGTTTGTTTTATGAGTTCTTATCATGAAAACATTTCATTTTATGAATATCGAGTTACTTCTCCTTTTGTTCCAGTACCAAGTAGAAGACAGTATGAACCCTTCTTATAAGCTTTATATTAAGTAATTCTAAATGTATAAACTTACTTCAAGAACCTAACTTTCTAAAAATTAATGTGACTGAAATTCTATATGTGCAAACTCCACATTTTCTCATACAAAATCTAGTTACTACTAAGGCTTTGCAAATGCTCATATTAGTTTGAGCACATGATTTGTTCCACATGTCCCTCAAACACTTAAGAAGATTCCAAACACCTCAGTGAATATTTAAAGTGGGGTGAAGGGTGTATTTCCGGACATTGGCGTTGTCTACTAAATTGGTTGGAAATGAGGAACTAACACAGAACTTTTGGTGGGTGACAAGACATGCTGATGCAGGTTTTGTAGCTTCTTGAGTAGCTGTAGTGTAGATGGCTAGTGACACTTAAAAGAAATTATGAATAATCCTTAACCTGGCTGTCCCACAAAATTTCATTTTCCAGACCAAGATACACCTCTTTATTTCATCTAGTTTTCAGAGGCTATATGTAAAACCTTCAGATATAACAATGACTCCATGTGTTTTTACTCTGCTGCTATATGACTCATTTTGCTATGGAAATATTTTAAATACAAAGTAAAATATTCATTTAAAACAGTAGTCTACTTCATTGAACTTATGCAATATATTTACACCAATGTACTGGAAATGTGCAATTTTTCTCTGTGTAAAAATATGTGGATTCAGTAGCATATTACACAAAGATACACAAACACTTGGTCTTTAGGGTACAATACTCTTATCTTTTAAAGCAGTAAGAAAAACGAAGCACAGAAAATCATATCCTGTCCAGTAAAGCATTTCTTTATTCAAAACTCTTGTTATATTTTAAGCTAACGTCACAGGACTAAAATGCTTGAAACATGGTAAGTAGAAAAAAATAAAAAGCATTGTTTTCTCTTTTGCTGTATTCTTTGGAATTTCAGCATAACAACAGAAAAGTCTTTGAGTAAGATCAAAATTACTTGGGTTTTTCCTCATTACGTAGCTTTCACTCAAATAGAAGAAATCAAGATTTTCTTTGCCAAAGAGTTAGTATTTTTTTTTTTTCTGAATTATTCATACGGTTGCTATTGAGAAAAATAATGATCGCTGAGCAGGAAGTTGCAGTAATTTTCTTTAAAATGCATCATCATTTCAAAAAAGAAAGGATTTCTTCCTTGCATAATGCCTAAGTGTGAGACAAATTTAAGAGTACATATGCATAGTATTTGGTGAGAAAATTCTCTCCTTAGAAAAGATTAACAGAAGACAAGGTGTTCAATGTTAGTGGAGCACATATTTCCAATATGTGTCCCTGCTATTCAAAATATGTACCCTCCTAGCAAATCCTTGAGGGGGTAAAGGGTCAGATGGCTCTTGGGACTACTCAAATACGTACAGTGGTTAAGAGTAATGCTTTCAGTCAAACTAAATCAGGTCTGCGCTGGCACCTGTTTAGTTCAGCAGAAATCAGTTGGTTCCAGAACTAGCAATTGAAACCTGTGTTAGCAAACTGCTATTCTCACTCCTCTCATCCTCAGGAGTCCCATGTTTCCATTCCTGCTAAGAACTGGAGCAGAAAGTCACGTTTTCTGCCCAGCCAATTTGCTGCCCCAGACTTGGTGAGTACTCATGTGGCAAGACATCCTTGAAGCAATGGGTGATCAGAGAAAACTAAGTTGGGTGAGGTTTGCTTATGCTTTTCTAAACACTCCTTATCTTTTGCATCTGAGAGAGAAGGCTCACTTTTCTCCTCAAAAAAAGTCATCCAGTCAGCTGGCAAATTCCTCTGCTAGTTCTTCAACACCTTCAAGAGAGAGCACTAGAGGAAGCATACACTAAGAAAATGTCATTAGCTTACTGTCCTCTCCACCAAGGAGAACCTTTAAAAAATGGTTTCACGTTCTGTCTTGTAGCGGTTTCAAAACCAGCTACCACTTTGGTTTTGTGTTGTTGTTTTTTTGTTTTGTTTTGTTCTTTTTTTAATATGCTGAAATTTGTGCACTCTAGGACAGGAATGTGAGGATAATAAATCTTTAAAAGTGGGACATCTTTTTTGTCTCTGGTAAGAAAGCAATAAATATAAGCTTCATGAAGTAGGTTTAAGCTTCCCACAAAGACTGTGTTTAATGACTATTGGAAATACATTTCTGAGGGGGGAAAAAAAAAAGGATGTAAGGCTTTGTATGGATACCTTTAAGACAAATACATGTACTAAAAGCATCCTTCTGGAGAAAAGGCATGTCCTAGGGAGAGAACAGGTTCTTTAATGATCAAGTCAGTTCTCTCCTGCAACGTTCATGAATCATTTGTGGTACTGTTGGGTCTTTCTTACTGTTATTTTTAAAATCTTGTGTCTTTAATGTTTATCCTTTTTTCTTTTAGGGAGATTTTTTTTTTCCATTTCTATTATTTCAGTTTGAGCAATCTACTTTTGACTCCTGTATCTAATAACGAATGAAAAGCTTTTGTTTGACTGATTTGGTTTGCCCCTCCCTTCCCCTCACCAAGCCTTGGAAAATGCTGATGGGTTTATTTTTCCCTGTGACCTCAGACTAATAAAATAAATATATGGGTGTAACTTCTGTTTTCTATAAAGATATTTTAGTCACGACATGAATCTATTGTTTTAAGTGTTGAAACTTTTTTCCCAGTGCACCTTTCTTTTTCCTCATTAGTTTTCTAGAATATTGAGGCAGATCATTTTAACTAAGCACAAATATATCAAAATATCACCAGTGGAGCCTTTCTTCCATTTTCGCTTTTCCTTTTCCTATTGTTTTTTATTAATAGGTTATTAAAATTGGAATTTAAAATTTTTCTTTATAGGAACTCATAATTTCATAATTAGACTGAATTTGTCAGCTTCCATTCACTGGTTCTTGCTGATAGCTAGACTGAAGAGTCCATTTCAAATGTAGTTCTTCTCATGAGTATCTGTTCAGGGATTGTGATCAAGTTGTTCTTTGGTATACTAACTAATGAACCTGGTAGAGTCTTTTATCATGAGATATACATTCCAATCTTCTACTCATGTACACAACTCTTCTCTGAACTCCCTCAAAATCATCAGCACCCTTTCTTATAGCTCCACAACACTTTAAAACATTTTCATCAAGTCGAATCAGCTACCATTAGCACTTAGACATTATTGATTACTTATAGGGAGTTTATATATTTTGACTATTGACAAAACACACAGCATTCACTTTTGAAGTACAGAATCCTTTCACTGATATTTCTAACAAATTGGAAGAGATAGGAACTGGAGGGGTAGGGTGGGTGGGGGTGGGAAAAGAAAGAGACCTTCCTGCTAGTCAGACAGCGTTTTCTTTTAGCATTCAGCTTGCAAGCCAGCAGCACTGCCATAGGAGAGTAGCAGGGAATTGTATTACCTGAAAAAGCAGTTGCTTTGAAATTGTAATACAGAATTAAAAAACATGTTGGTGCTTGAAGCACGTTAATGTTGATTTACTACCGAATAAATACAACAAGCTTCCACTGAGGCTTACAGGCCAACGGAGAGAAACAACACAAAGATATTTATGTGATTAGTTGTTTGCCTAATTACAAGCTGTGGCTGATTAGAGATGGTTACTGTGACTTTCATGCAGTGGTTTCATTCAGTGTATCTAAACCTCTGAGTCCAAAAAGCTGCAATCTAGGCTGCCTGCAGGATTCCACCAGAATTTAAATCATGTTATCAAAATTATTGCAACCAGTTCTTTCTAACCCGAAATTGCTATGTAATGGCATAAAACACTTTTGGAAATAATCTCTGGTTAAAAATTCTGTTGCTGCAAAAACATTGATTCGATGGTTGCTAATATGCTATCATACAAGTAAAACACTTTCTTACATGACCTATTTATTATGAGACATTGCATTAAGCTAATACTTCCCACCTGCTTTGATTGTGGCTGTCTTGTATCATCCATGTGAACAGTACAGCCTAGAGAAAGACCTTTCCTCACATCTCCAAATTATAGAGCCTGCTGCAATACACATTCTGAGAAATATTTAAAATGGGAAAGCTACTTATATTCTGATCTTGACTAAAATAGGACTACACAGATTTTCTATTCAGAAAGCTGGATCCAAGGTTGGATTAAACTAACTCTTTCTGATACCACTTAGAGGAAGAGCTCTTATTTTGTGGTTCAGGACTTTTGTGTATATGGACAAAGAGTTCGCTTGAGAGAAATAATAAATAAATAAATAAAACAAAAGAAGAATTAGATTAAAGAACGCAGCAAAGAGGTTAGGACATCCCCCCAAAAAATCTTCACCCAAAATCCAACTCCCCCCAAAAATAAACAAAACAGTATCACAAAACCATGATGTGGAAAAATAATGCTCCTGTAAATTTAAGTATCCTTTCTTCCATCCATCTTTTTTCCCTTTTTGTCTCTCTTTCTTTCTTCTGTGCTGTAGATCTACAGTCAACCCAAGCAACACAGTTGTCTCTTGCCCAAAATGCAGCTGGGAACCATATCAGCTAGTGCTATTACAACTGTTACTAACAACGGAATGACTTAGGCTTTACCTCCCTGAGAGACTGCCTCACTCACTTCCCAGGTCAGGCTCCTGTTTAAGCTGCTGTCAGAACTGCAGCAGGTAGGAGCACTTTGATCAGATAGCCAAGGGACAGACAGAAAAAGGGAAAAATAATTGGTGTAACCTGACAAACCTGAAACTCTGACACCAATTGCAATGAGAGTCAAATGCTAAGTGCTGGTGAGAAGGTGTGAAGATTTTTAGGGCTGAGTGGCCCAGATCTTGTCAGCTCCTCCTCAGCTCCTCCTCAGCTCAGTTCAAAACAGGGCAAAAGCATTTTCAAACCTTCCTTGCAGGAAAAGATGGTGATATCCACAGCCTGTCACAAAAATTTTGCTTGAAATATACCAGTTTATAAATAAAATTCTTGCTGGCTATTTAGTCTTACTTTTGGTTCTACACAATTCTAGCTTACCTGTATGTCTGTCATTAGAGTCTCAGATCCAGGAGAGCACTTTGGCTCTGCAACTCACTTGCCCTTTTTCAAAATCCTTCAAACCATGCAATTTTAAAAGCCTTCTGTAAACTCATTCTTTTATCATTTTATACTCTTTCTAATATTCAGAAAAAATATAGAGAAGTTAGGAAGATTCCCCTTGCCACCGCAAGACATTGCTAAGGTTTTGGACGCACTTAGTTTGCACAAGATCTATTACCAATAGTTGTTCTACGTGTAACTAATTTGATTAATTAGCCAGGTGTAAAACTCGCTCTGCTCTGTAAGGTATCTATAGGGTTTTTTATTATAAGCTGCTTCAAAAGGGAAAATCTTAGCCTGGTAAATACTCCATATAATTATACTGTCAGACTTCAATCAGTATATTTTCCTAATATTAATCCAAATAATTCCATTAGTTCAGTTTACTAACATGTTTTCCAAATCACAAACTAGTTCTCTCTATGTTCATCAATTTTCCTTTATTATCTTACAAAACTTTTTTACTTCCATCTGATCAAGTGTTGGAGACGAAAGTGGCACAAGAAATTAGAGGATGAATACACATTTTACCACTCCTATGGGAATATAAGGTATTAATAGCATAATTTTAGCTGTAGTTAGAATGCTGTCCTGGACAGTTTTTAGTTTTTCCACAGAGTCATTTATCCAGACAACTGATGGCTCAATTAGTAGCTCAACTGTATTGTCCAATGCCAAGAATGAGGAAAATACGGCTTGTATGCACAGCTCCAGCACAGATGTTGTATTTGACCCTGAAAGCACATGGTAAGCCAGACATACGTTGCTAGACTGGACTTACTGTGCTTCTGCAGGTCAGCCAGGCTGATGCTGTCTGTCCAAAATCACAGTGACTGGAGGAATCTGCCAATTTCTTGACAGCGTTACTGACTTCAATGGGACCTGATTTTCGTTTAGACATTAAAAATGATAAGAGATCAAATACTGAGCAAAGTTTATAACTTATTTGTGTTAGTTGTAGTCTTAGGGGCAGCAACAAATAAGCTGAATTGTGTTTGTGGTTTATGAGTCTCTGAGATCCACACTATTCCTTTTATGAGCTGAGACAACCAAGATAAACAAGTTTATATATAATGTGAAGTAAAAGACATGTATGTAGTTTTTAGGGGGATCTGCAATACAGTGTAAAAAGACTTAGGAGTCCAGAAACTAAAACGGAAGACAGTTGCAGATACAGATATATCCTATGTATAGCATCACCTTCTATTAACTCTGTCACAACAGCCCATTCTGTCTGAATACTTCAGTCACTACAACACAAACAAAATATAACCATCATAGTGAGTATACAAAATCATTCAATCTACTTTTCTAGATAATAATGATGATAGTTTATTTAAGTAAGAAAAAATGCACCTTATAGCGAAACATCCCACATCTGTTTATATTCTTAGAAATTCTTTCTTTCCTTTTTTACATTTTGCATACACATATGCATCCACACCAAAACGTATTTCTCCGAGACTGAGACCTCTTCTACTAGTTTAACCCAAAGAAACAACTATTGCTGAGTTGTGAAGCACTGTGTACACGAGTTTATAGTGAAAATGTCAGTGACACTAAACTAACTTTCAAATCATGTTGCCACAAAATATGTTGTAGGTCTTGCTGCACTTAGAGCAATTGTGTTCCATTTCTACTGCTCCTTAGGTTCAACAGCTTAATGTGAGACAGTAGAGCAAGTTGTCCAGAGAAGTTGTGGATTCCCCATCCCTGGACACGTTCAAGGCCAGCTTCATGGGATTTGAGCAACCCAGTCTAGTGGAAGGTGTCACTGCCCATGGCAAGGGATTGAAACTACATGATCTTTAACGTCTCCTGTAACCCAAACCATTCTATGATTCTATGATTCTTGATCTGTCTATTCTTTTTGGCTGATAATATCTGCTAAAGCACCTTAAATCTTTATGCCTTCCTATTCTCAGGTCATAATCAGTGTTCTATGGTAATATGATATGTAAAACATGAAAACTATTTTTCTTTCCTCTTATTTCTAGAAATAATGTGAGAAAAAAATGTTCTGTCAACATTGTGGTCAAATTACACGTAGTTTCTTTATGTATTAGTCATTGCACTGCTGTTAACTCCTGAATTAAAATTAATTTACTCCTTTCTGGTTATTTACAGGTATATTTTTTCTCATTGCCACTAATCACACCCGTGAAACCACCTATACAAATGCTCAAAAATACTCCAAAGCAGAGCTTTTTTTATCATTTTGCCTGATTCAGAGGGCTATATCTATCACTTTTTCCTTTTGAGCTTGCTGTTGCTACCTCCCTTCCAGCTCTTCTGAGTTCATCATGAATGTTAGTAGCAACACAGCTTGGTGTTACAGCCTGTCACTCAGCCAGTTTGAATGTTGCTAAGGTACCATGCTGCTCTATTTCAGCCCCTTAGGGAAGTTTACAGCTAGTTAGTCCTGCAAACATTCTACTCAATGGGGGGGAAAAAAATAAAAATCTAATATTCGTTGTTTCTTGGTTTTGCTTTTCTTCTTACAGTTTGCTTGTTGCCCTTGATGTGGTGTCATTGCTGAGGTTACAAGGATTGGTTTTAAATTCCCATGACATTTCCTCAAAGTTGTACTGTTTTATTCTGGCTTCCCTGAGGACCTGGCTGCATTCTAAGACTGAGAAGTAATTTTCTTTAGCTGTACTTGATTGTCTGCTCTCCCTTTATCCCTTTCCTTTCCTTCTCTTCTCTTCCCTTCCCTCTCCTTCCCTTCCCATCCCTCCATTCCCTTCTTTTTTCAAGTAATATTCTCTCCCATAGAAGTGTAGACAATTTTAGCTAAACAGCTGCATGTGATTACGTGAATACCTCAAAACCTACTCCAATTCATACAGAATAAAAAGTAAGTGTAAAAGTTCTTTGCATTTTTATATGTTATTCAGTAAATATGAAATGCATGAGAGTCCTAACCTGTGAGATGGAAATGGGTGGTTTTGATTCACTTGACAGCTTTTATTTTGAAATACTGATGAAGCCACACCTAGCAGAAGCACTGTAATCAGATGAGGCTGTTCCATGATATTATTCTATATGTCTTATTACATATAACAAGTAGTATGAAACTGACTAGAGATGAGGACTTGATGATTTTGAACACTTAACTTTAGAGCACTGCTTCATTTTAGACAATAGTAATTATATCATTTCTACTGAACTCAGTTGAGTTAAAAGCGTAAAACTCAGTCTGTACCTATTTGTTAAATAACACGTACTGTGTTTTGCAATTTAAAAGGGAGCTTCACAGGTCAGGTGTTATTATCTTGATATGAAAATTATTTCGCAAGACATGGTTTTTTCACCCAATTGCATTGTCACAACGCTGTTAGTGATACAGTCTAAGGCTTATACGGTATATGCCAGGAATGTCAAAGTTTTTCCTGCTCTTTCAGCATGACCAAAATTCTTTCATCTCTTCACATAGCTCGTTCCTCAGCCATTGGTGTGGATTTAAAGCACCTAGACCAGCATTAGGATTGAACTTGGACTTTTTGTTTTAGTATCACATCCATCAGACTGTCATTGCCACCTATTCTATGGGTTGTACAGAGAAGACAAGATAACACATTGCCACTCTTAAAAGGCAAAATTTTGAAAGTGACTCATAAAACTTAGATAGGATTTGTTTCAGGTTCCCCCTAAAGCTCCCATGGCATGGTGGAAAATGGCATGACATAATCTGAATATCTAAAGTATCTACACCCATTTGTATTAAGGTTTATTCTCAAAGGGTCATTTTTCCCTTCCCAGCCAGGTGAAGGACTCACATGACTGAGTTTTCCTGTTTTCCTCCTGCATTAAGCAGTTCTTTTCTCTTAAAAAGCACTGGTTTTTTTTTAAGTGGGTAGGAAGGAAGAAGAGAGGAAAAAAAACCACTTGTTAATGCCAAAAAAAAATGCTCTGACAACTATTCCACAGCCATTATCCTGTTACTATTGCAATGACTTCTAATACCTGGTCTGCTACGTAGGACCAAAAAGGGAATTATTTTAACTCTACAGGAACAAAATGTGTTCCTCAGCTGGTATATATAAATGAAAGTGCTGTATTCAGGGAATCTCCACTAATCTAGGTCACCTAAGAACCTGTCTCAATCTAGCAAGAATTAAATTTAAGTCAATTTCTGATGTTAGAGAAATCATAATGTATTAGCTAAAATACTTTATCACAACCCACTTGCTCTACCTGTTAAATGTTAGATACATTTAATAAAGACAGACTGGGCCGTTATACTCATGTAATCATTAGGACCAGCCTCAATATCTAAAGATTTTAGGATGAAATATGTAAATTATATGCAGCATGTAATTAAGGAAGGCATCCATTTACTCATGATTTAGACCTCTGACTGTTAAAGTGCTTATCTATTGTCTATTCCGACTGATAATTTGTTCTTTCATTTATACCTAATTTCAATTTCTGGTCATGGGAGTTTATGATATGTCTTTGATTACTAAGTTAGAGCTCTCATATCCCACGTCATCTCTTGAGCTAATCATGCTAGAGCAAGAAAAAACACATGGGCAGGACTTCTTTGTCATTGGGTTTTTTTTTTTATTATTTTTATATATTTCCAAAAAATCATAATAAAGAGTTGAGAAAAAAAGCATGTCAGATTTTATAACATAAAAGAACTCATAACAAGTAAGGGGCTGCACTATTCACAAAATCATAGAATAGTAGAATTATTAGAGTTCAAAGAGACCTAAAGGATTGTATAATTCCACCCTCCTGGGCAGAATAGTCCTAGTAGAACCCCAGGGACACCTTCTACCAGATCAGCTTGCTCAAAGTCCCATTGAAGCTGGCCTTGAACATGTCCAGGGATGGGGAATCCACAACTTCTCTGGACAACTTCCTCTAGTGTCTTACCGCCCTCACCGTAGGGAATTTCTTCTTAATATCTAATGGAAATCTATCCCTGAATTCTTCCCAGGCTATCTGTCCTTGCTTCTGTCCTCCTTAGACTTTTTTCTTCAGTTTTAATGTCTCTTGGAACTTCTTGTTCATCTATGCAGGCATCTCTGTGTTTTTGCCCCTTCTTGGGATGCATTGCCACTGATCTTGTAGAAGGGGATCCTTGAACACTGAGCAGTTTTCTTGGACCACTCTTCCCTCCAGGCCTCTATCCCACAGTACTCTACCATTCAGATCCCTGCAGAGGCCAAAGTCTGCTGTCCTGATGTCCAGGTTAATCAGCTTACTGTGCACCCTCCTCACTGCCCTAAGGGTTTGTGACTCCATCATCTCATGGTCACTACCACCAAGGCTGCTCTTGATCTTACAGTCTCCATCAGCCCCTCCTTGTTGGTGAGAACAAGATCCAGGATGGCACCTCTTCTTGTTGTCTCCTCTGTCACAAGAACCTCTTTGATTGTTTATGTCCTGCAATGTTATCCCTCCAATGGTTGTCAGGTTGGTTGAGGTCTCTCATGAGGACTATGAACATTAGGCTGCCCCTTTCTGCCTGTAGAGGGCCTCATCCAGCTGATCTTCCTGGTTGGGTGGCCTGTAGCAGACCTCCACTGTAATGCCTCCCGTCCCTGCCCTCCCATTTATCCTGACCTGTAAGGTTTTGGTTCAGGATTATCAATTTGAAATGAGTGTCTAATACAATAAAGAGGTATTGTAATGCAAGTGTTTGTTAATTTTTTATTAGGAATAATGAAAAACACCCTGTTTGGTTAGCATTATTTGTAGTTTAACTCTTATTTGAATTGATCAGGGAAAAAAAAGTAATTAGATTTTGGACTTACAGGTATTTTCCAATTTAAAAAAAAAAAAAAAACAAAATCATCATTTTCAAAATCTTTAAAATACGGGCTGACCTTGCTGCCATTTTTAGAATGTTAAAACTTTGTGATTTCTATGGACTTGAAAAAAAAATACTGGTTGTTTTTGAAAATACCACCAAATGTTCAGATCATCTTCCAGTTTGTTATCCACATTGCATATAGAAGGTGAACATTTCTTGGGAAGGTTTGAAGATTTATAATGAATCACAAATACCACAGCTATGCAAGAAGAAAAAAATCTGATCATTGCTGTTTATCAATTTACAGTAGCTCTTGAAGAATGACAGTGATTTTAAGTGTGTGACAGCCACTTTAGCCTCTTTTTGTTTAGAGATAACCTTACTTTTTCCTCTTAAACTCAAATAACTGCTGAACATAGTCATAGGGGGTTTTATACATTCAGAAGGCGAAGTAATATTATTTAATATTTCTTCCAGACCTTAGAAGGAGATACTTCATACTACTAAACTAAAATATTTTAAATTATACTGTATTTTTATTGAATCAGCCTTTGAAGATCTGACTTTGCTCAAACAAAGGAATTTGTGTCAGACCTGGAAGTTTCTATTCTGTGATTAATGTCATATCAAACTCTTTGAGACTAAAGACACACATTGAATTTTTTATAGTAATAATAAAATGCATGCAAAAGTATAGACTAGAAAACATGTAGATCTTGAAAATAAATATTATCATGCATCCATTTTTAAATAAATACCATCATTTCTTGTGATGAAATACCTTCTCCTACTCTAAGAATTTTTGTATAGATAACGAGATTAACATTAAACCCTGCTCTAATTTGATAGGGCCTGCATTTTAAGCAATACTGAGTAGTTCAATCTTTCTTTTTTCTCTCTGTCTCTTTTTTTTTTTTTTTTTTTCCCCTTTTTTTTCCAGTCATGTGCAGGTTCAATAAGTCTTTACTTCTGAAAGGTAATTTTTCCTAATAAAGTTCTGTGTGCTAATGCTATGCCCCATGTGATTTTTAACAGACCAATAGTAAACCATGGTTAATAGCAATAACTCTGGTAAACTATTTGTCTAGATGACATCATCACACTAAACCTTCAGTTTCTTGCACGGATTTAAGAAGTGAAGCTTGGTTCACAGCAGACAGAAGAAACATATGGTGAATTTTATTAGTCTTCTGAAGCAACTTGAAAATTCCATGGACTTCTGTTATTTTATTATTTTTTCCTATTATATCCACAACATTATAGAAATCATACCCAGTACAACAGAGTGATGAGGAAGATGCCGATTACCCTTGCATGCAGAATTTACTTACACTATGCACTAACTGCATAGTGTAAGTTGGTGCCACACTGAGAGGAAAACTCAGACAATAAATGCCACAAAGCATGTGAACAGCAGGGAGGCATGAGCACAGTCCTGGTAAAGTGCTCCAAAGTGAAAATCAAAGTAAGCAGATAAAAGCAGACATTGGTCTGTGCTTTTTAATCAGGCGCCTGGAGCAAAGCTGAGGCAGGAATGATAAATCTGTGGCTATGTTCTGGCACAGAGGGAGCACTGCAGTCGATCAGGTCAATGTTTATGTTAACTGTGGTAGAAATTATTGAACATTCACCTTTCACCCTTGCAAATGAATCAGCAGGTTAGAAACTGTTGTTAATTTATGAAATAGCATGCAATCTCTCTAACTGTGTAGATGAAAACTGAAAGGTAGGCAATTTTTAAATGATCTCTGATTTAGATGAGGTGTTGATAATGTGCTTGTGAGCTGGCATTTTGAAACATTCATTTGCAAGAAAGTAACATGCAATTAACACAAATTTGGGCTAATACTAGACAGCCTTACTAATACTTGAAGACTGTAGTTGAACAACTACATTTTGAGAAGTTGGGCTCCTGGTGCTGGTGATTGGATACAGATAGTCAATCCTGCAGTTCCTGGTCTCTGATTAAGATTTTTGTGAGGAAATAATAAAGCAAACAGAAAGCATGATTGTTTATTTTCTAATTGGCTTCAATGTACGAGGGCAATTCTTTCCCTGAGTCACATCAAGATGGAGGCATACAAATGACTGTCAGAAGATGAGTTTTCAAACGTCTCTTTCATGTGAGCTCTGATTTTCCTCAGCTTCCCAAATGTGTAGATCATACACTGACAGAGACTAACTATGGAAGTTGCTAATTCACTCCAGTAATGAATTACGAAGAGGATAAGAGGGTGACCCCTGGGTCCCCATTAGCTTCACTCACTAGTACTCTGGGAGTGGTCTCTGCTAGGTCCTTCAAGAAGACCCTTGGGGACACTCAGCTGCTTCAAGGACCTTCTTATTGCCACAAGAAAAACAAACTTCCCCAAGAACGAGAATAAAAGCAGTTTCAAATTATGTCAGCCCTCTTTGGAAATAACTCACTTCCCTGCAGGGTTGGGAAAGAGCACACTCTTCAGAGCACTCTGTCCCTAAGGAAAGCAACATTACCTTCAGACACAGGGAAACATAATTACTCTGCTAATGTTTGTGTGCAATATTGCAGTGATATTTGTGGTTGTTTTCCTGTCTTTCCTCAGATTTTGTCCAGTTCCTCCATCTAAAGTCAGCTCTTGACAGTTCCTAAACTGGAAATGTTGATTTTTACAACTGCTACGTTGTTTGCTCCCAACTGTGAAGACTTCCAGATTTCCTCAGAAAGAGCACTTCCCTGCTGCATGCTTTTTTAAAGGCCACCTATCCACAATGTTTAGATAATAGTCACTACCTGCTATGATCTAGGACCATGGGTGTCACTAACAAGTTGTCATTGATGCCAAACAGGAGGCAAATAATAGACTTGGATTTATGTTCATGGTGAGGGAATTTTCTAAATGGGAAAGAAAGTCTACATTTCTTCATGCTTTAACTTTCTTGTATCATCCTCCATTCAATCTTACAAACATAACATTAGTATACAAGCTAAAAAGACCAACACAATGATTAGTGCCTACAGAAGCAGTTGAATATGATTGAAGCTGATACAGAGGTTTATTTGATTAATTTTGGTTACTTGTTATTTTTTATCTACGACTTGAGTTAAGGTCACACTCATTAATCGTCTCCTGGTTATGCTGGAATATGTAGAAACTGAAGGAGGGAAGAATCGCTTGAATAAAACCACTGTGGCTATGCAAAGGAAACCTATACCAAGCTCAGTAGGGAGATATATACTCTATTAAAAGTTTTTTGTTAAATTTAAGCTTTCAGGAAAAAAATAAAAGTACAAAACTTCTCCATTATCATCAGGGATAAGTACAATCAAATGCAGGACAAAGCACTGAAACTATTTTGAAAAAAGCTCTGGAGGTTTTAATTCAGTGAAGAAGTCATTGTACAAATTAAAAGTAGTGTGATCCAGATGCACCATAATGATCTACAGGTTATTAAGGATGAGGAATATCATGTCCTCATTTTGCAGTTGCAGTGTAATATACTGAAATGTCTAATACATTTTAAGGCCCAGAAGATGACACCTACTACAACCTCCACACAGGTTTCCATCAGCATGAGTAGATAAACATTGGTTATGGTACCATAAACAAGGTTATTGAATTCATCTTTCTAAGTCATGCACTTCCAAAGAGGATAAATACAACACCTATTAGAAAAAAGACTTGGAGGGCATACTGGAATCAAATGAGAAAATACATTCTGATTAACATCCTCAGCAGTTACCTAGGTTGTTCTTCATAATGATGTGAAGATTATTGGATAAAGAGTACTGCAGTTGTTGGACCAGAGGCTCAATTTATTACAATTTCTGTAGGAAAACTAAATCAAACCAAACTAAACCAGCCACAACTAACCAAGCCACTTCAGCCCTGCCTGAATATTCTATGATTTTTGTCACGATTGCAAACTTCACGTTTACCTTTCTTTTGCACCCTTTAGAATGACTTGGATGCCCACAAAACAGATGCAGCTGACAAATGAAGATGCCTTTGTGTTTCAGCCAGTGCCAACATTGAGGCAGATGTTGACAGTCGGAAAAACCAGCTTCTGCTACACTCCAAAGACATCTTGTAAAGTGCTAGCCTCTGACAACAGCTTGATACAGTCACATGTTTTCTGTTAGCAATAATACAATAGAAATTCCTTGCAACATAATTGCAGGAAGAATTACAGGATTTCAAACATATAAATCAACATGTGAGTGCTGTACAGACAAAGGACTGAGATGAAGATGCCTAGGTTATCTAGGCTGGTATTGGCATCTGCAGGTTTGTTGCAGCCTCAGGCAGCTTTATTTACTCATGGTTTTGAAATGAAGTATATATACATTCCTTTTTATTTTCCTCCTTTTGATAAATATCTTCTTTCCCATCTCCATTTCCTTTTTCTTAACAATTTAATAAAAATTAACACATAATACTAATACAAAAATTAACATTAACTTAAAATATACAGCAGTCAGGAAATTAAAATATTAGTATTTACATCTAAAGACTAATTCTGATGTAATGCATACACAGTACAACCTTCATGAAAGCATTTCTCAGTATAGCAGGTAGTCCAAAATACTACAAACCGTAACTGTAGTGTGATCATGTGTCACGGTTTAGCCTCGGCGGCAACAAAAGCACCACGTGGCAGTCCCTTGGCTCCGCCCCCCAGCGTTTTGGAGAGAATGAGAAAGAAAAGGCAGACTCGTGGGTTGACATAAAAACTGTTTACCAGAGCAGCAGGTATTGCAGGGAAACAGTAACACAGATGGAGGAGACAAACATGAGTACAATACCAACCGCACCCCGTGCCGCCCCGGCCCGACCCGACCGCCACCGACGCCGCTGAGCGCATCCCGGCACCGCCAGGCCCATATATACGCCTATGCCGTGACGTCACCACGCCCACTCCCGGCTGTGGCCCCTCCCCTCCCCAGCTAGCTCCCTGCTGCCCCTGGGCCTGGCACACATGGGGTGGAATAGCTGTGCTGGATAGAGACAGGGGAGAATCAACCCCGTCCCTGCTGGAAACCAGGACATCATGTTAATGTCACCATGTGAATTTTAACACTGTAATTTCTTGACCCATATACATTTGACTTCTCACACAGAAATTACATAGTTGGACCAAAATTATTGAACCTATCTTGACTAGTACGAACTGATGCTGTACTTTAGTGTAATTGGTAACTCATCCGTCTTTCCTTACGCACCAAAGCACCTCTGGACAATGGGTACTCCTTTTGAATTGTAAGAGCATACACATACAAAAAATGACCTTGCTACTTCATTAGTAAGTGAAAAAGCTAATAGGCTGTGGTTCAAAGTAGTACAATCTTAATAGTGTTCATGACACTCAGGTTTTTTCCATGAAAGAAATTACAAAATATGGATTCTGAGCCTAAAAATGTGTGGAATACCTCATATTTATCTCAGGTTAAAATGGTGACTCTCAAAGAAGTTTTTAAAATGACACCACTCAGTACTGGTATTGTGGGAAAAAGAAAGGTCTCTGCAGCATATAAGCAGTGAAAATGAGATTCTTGTGGTGAACGAGTCTCAGGTTTGACAGGATCTGGAGATCTGAGAAAATCCACATTGCATTATGAGTTTAACCTTATTAAAATTTGCCAGATGAGGTGGTTCGATCTTTGACATGGGGCGACCGCAGCATTTTCTCCACAAAGTATTTTTGGATGAAAAAATTCATATCATACAAAAAAGAAATTTGAAAGAGGTCTTTGTAAAGAAATTAATATTCTATGGCACATCAGTCCACTTTTACTAACTTTTCTCAGCAGATGTAGACGAGGGAAGTTATGTTCAGAAGGAACAGGAGTTTATAAAGCAACCAGTCAAAGAGGAGGCATATATAGTAGACACCATGATCTCTGCAGTATCCTTCCACTCAGTTAAGGCCAGACCTTATTGTTCCTCCTGCTTCTCACATTGTGATGAAATATATTGCTACAAAGCGTGTTGTTTAGTGCCTCCAGCAGTCCTATACTTTTGTGAACTGGATACTTGTTAGATGGTAATCAGCTAGTCCAGTCATTAATTTTAAGGCTTTGATAAAGCTGAGATAAAATTAATCTCTTACAGTACTATAGTATGACATCTCTTTTTGCATTTGTTTGAATTAAAGAAGATTCCTGTTTTGAACCTGCTCAAGAAATAATGTAACTATAATAACAATACACCAGTATGATATGACATGACACTATTAGAGTGTGTCCAGAGGAGAGTGACCAAGATGGTGGAAGATCTTGCGGGCAAGACTTACAAGGAGTGACTGAGACCACTTCATTTGTTCAGCTTGGAGAAGAGAAGGCTAAGG
>VXBW01007005.1:70277-82278 GCA_013400375.1 Thinocorus orbignyianus
AAGTGTGGCCAGCAGGTCGAGGGAGGAGATTCTGCACCTCTACTCCACTCTGCTGAGGCCCCACCTGGAGTATTGCATCCAGCTCTGGAGCCCGCAGCAGAAGGGGGATATGAGCCTGTTGGAGGCAGTCCAGAGAAGGGCCACAAAGATGATCAGAAGACTGGAACACCTCTCCTATGAAACCAGAGTGAGAGAGCTGGCTTATTCATCCTGGAGAAGAGAATGCTCCAGAGAGACCTTATAACAGCATTTCAGTACCTGAAGGGGACCTAGAGGAAAAAAGAGAAGGTACTGCTTATGAGGGAGTGTAATGACAGGANGGGCCGGGCAGCAGAGAGGGAGGTGCCGATCTCCCCTCTGGTGAACAGTGAGAAGATGCAGGGAAATGGAATGTCCAATATGAAACTGGCTGTATGGCCACACTGAAAGGATTGTGGTCAACCGCTCGATGTCCAAGTGGAAATCAGACATGAGTGGTGATGCTTAGGAGTCAGTACTGGGGCCAGTGCTGTTTAATATCTTTGTCAGTGACATGGATTTGTCAGAGATATGAGATTGAGTGCACGCTCAACAAATGTGGCGTGGTTGATGTGCTGGAGGGAAGGGATGCCATCCAGAGGGACCTGGACAGGCTNAAGTGTTCAATATCAGGCTGGGTGGGGCTTTGAGCAACCTGGTCTAGTGGGAGTTGTCCCTGCCCACAGCAGAAGAGGGGAACTAAATGATATTTAAGGTCCCTTCCAACCCAAACCATTCTATGATTCTATGGAAAATTTAGGTACAAGAAAAAGCTGAGTCAAGACCTTCTTAACCACCTGTGAACACGTTACAAGGACCATAACTGAAAGTGCTTACCTAAAAGAAATGGTAGATGAATTTTTAATCTGCATTGGAAGATCTTTAAAGAGAAATAAAACAAAGGCAACATGCAGGCTTCATAAGTGTAAGGATGATACAACCCAAAGGAGAAAGATTATTTAGAACTTACTCAGACAACTTCTTAGCTTTCATTCCTTGTGAGGGACTCAGTCCTTCATTCCAAAAAAAGATCCTGTAGCAAGTCAGGTCTTCTAAAGGTCCTTATTCATAACCAGGCCACAATCACAAGGCAGTCACAGGGAAGAAATAGTACCTTGATTTTTCAGAGGAAAACATGACTTAAACGAATTCCTGAAATCCAGACAGAAGATTATGGGAGTTCTAAACACCAAATTTGGGTTGAATTATTTGGTATTTATTAGCACATAATGCCAGGTGCATAATGAATTTTTTAAATTGTATTTACTAATGGAAACAAAGCTGAGGACGTTTTCTCTTTGTAAAATATTTGTGCACATCTGCATTCATATATCCACAGATCATATAATAAATTTTATTTGTTCTTTCCTTTCTTGGCAGCCAGTATTGGTACGAAAGCATCTTGCCTGCATGTGCTAGAAAAGTTTTTATTCTATCTATTCAACTTTAGATTTGTTGCTACCCTGCTAAATATACACATTACATTTTTTTTACCCTATAGTGAATTCACTATTCTTGCTTCCCATATGCAATGCAGCAAACAAACAAACAAAAAAAAAAACCCAAAATGTTTTGGGTTTCGATTGAAGAATGGCAAAATTTGAGTGTTTTCAATCATTATTTAGAAAGAACAAACCATTAATATTGGGGATTTTTATTATTAATTTTAGTTTGCATATATTTTAGGGGGGACTTAGCTCTTAGTATTAAAATGATACTAATGTAACGTATTACTCCTTTAAAATCCTCAGTAGAAATCAGTTTCAATACGTCATTAAAGGTTACTAAAGAATTCAGAAGTATTTAAGGGAGAGTATTCTACTTACCTATAATGAGGATAAATAAGGCTGCAATTTTATCTTTTCAAAAATAATGCCAAATTTAGAAATTGTTTCTAAAAAGTTTAATAATTTTATCCAGAAGTAGGAGTGGAAATAACACTGACACATGCACACATCTCTTGTATTACAAGACTCTAAATCCTCTTTGTTTCCCTGAGTGTTCACAGATTCTCTCACAAGTGACATGGTTTAATGATGGGTTCTTGTTTTTTCATTAGAGTTAGGTTGATGGTTGGACTAGATGATCTCAAAGGCCCCTTCCAACCAAAAAAATTCTATGATTCTATAAAGGAGTGATTTTTTTTCCAATGCTCTGAGTGTTCAAAGGTAACTTTTAAGTAAACCAAAAGTAATGCCTGTCTGGAGGGGCCCGGGAAGACATGCGGCCGACTCAATATGAGTGATAAAGCAAGCTCCGGCNTGTTGTTTGATCACTGATCCCAGAATTTCAGTATGCATTGTGATATATGTATTAGGCAGTATACAATTTTCCCTCTTCCGTGTATTTTAAGGTCAGGAAGAACCACTTCAGTTAGCTGGTTTGTCCCCAGTGTATCTCAATCTCATTCTGTAAACTGTAGAACCCAATCTGAGCTATAGCACAAGTAGTCCTGATTTAAAACTATCCATAGTGTGTCCATAAGAGCTCTAGCAGTTATTAGCCACAGCTGTTTATAATCTACACATTTCAACTCTGTATCTACCTTCATGCTTTGTGGTAATATTTCCACTGGGTATACCATGATTACTTGCAAGAATACAGTATAAACTCGTAAAGTGAGTTTTCATCAAAAAGATGAATGTTGCCAAAATAAGAATGATCTGACCACAGACCTGTAATATGAATGAGTTTTGCTCCATCCTACTAGAGATTCAATACTTTGTGATACGTAAATTGTATGATTTACTATTGAGATGTGTAACGTGGGTTTTCTTTTGCATACAGGAGGAATCTTCTAAGGATTTACTAATAAATCTACTAACTTCTGGATCTCTAGGAAATACAGAACTTTCCCATTTTCCTCCTTGATGTTCCAAGTAAAGTAAAAAAAGGAATAACGTAGCATGCATATAAGCTGTTGAAATTCTTTGTTTTCTTTCAGAACTCAGTTTATGGCAAGGACATGATTGTGTTTATTTGCTTTTACTGTTGAATTCCCTTGCATTAAATTATGATGATTAACAATGTTCTTTCCATAACCTCAGTGTGATGGCACTGAGAAAAGATCACATACTCTGTGGGACACATAGACACTGACACTGACACTGAGGAACGGAATTGTCATCTTCTGGTGACACTTTATCATCAAAAGAATCAGTTACTCAAAACAATACATTCAAAGTGGATATTCAGAGTACTTTTAGCAACAGTACGAAAACACTTCACTTTATTATCCCAAAGGAAAGCTTTAATGCCAATGAGTAATATTTAAGATATACTTTTCTCCCAACCTTGACTCTAGCAAAAATATGATAATATCCAGACAACTTTCTGTAAAATACAGATAGCCTGCTTTTACAAAAAGATGGAAGTGGAATACACACAAATATGACATTTTGAAGCCATTTTACTCTCACCTGAAATTATAAACAGCAAAAATCATGGCTGCATATGTATTGCAATGCATCACCACAGGTATAAGTAATAGTTGTCTGTAAATTCTAAATGTGTAAGCTCTTCTATGAGACACTTATGTTTGAAAAAAGTTATACTTTTTTTAAATGAATTTAACACAATTAGTTTCTAATTCCAGTCTAACATATTTCCTGCTGGGAAATTCTATATCTACAATTACAATTATTTAGGGCATGACAAATGAGTCATGTCATGTAATTTACATGCCACAAACATCAGAGTGTTTCATTCCAGTTGTACCAGTAGGTAGCAGCTGAGCATATACTGAGGCATTTTGTTTTGCAGGCTGGATATCCTTCTGGTCAGTGGGCTGGTTCCAGAGATAGTCTTGTTATGCACCCACCGTCACAATTTGACTTAACATTCAAGGCCCTTAGTTTCTAGGCTGCCAGAGGCCGAACTTACTGGTGAACTAAATTATCCCACCCCTCAGGGACAGAAACAAGCCGCCTGTCACTTGTCAAAGAACCAACACTAGTGCAATAATACCTGATGTCCCACCATCCCACCTGCAGGCAAAATGACTGTTATGAAAGCATGTCTGTGCATAAATGTGATGGAAAATAAGCAAGGATGAGAAGAATTTAGATAAATGAGATCAGGTACAATTAGTAGCAATGGTTTCTTTAAGAAAGCTTTTAAAGCAACAGTGACCTTCATTTTTCCTTATTGAATTGAAAAGTGAAGGACTCAGAGACATTTCTGTATTTCATATCTCTATGAAATTCATAGCTTACCTTTTCAAGTCAACCTTCTGTTGATTATTTCAGGGGTGATACTCAGTTTGTATTTATTCAAGGTTTGGGAAATGTACTTTTCAGTCAACAACAAGTAATGAATCAAAGCCACACTACCCTGAAAGCAGATATTTTTTATCAGTTTTTACGATTAATCAGATCCAGAAGATTAGCAGCCACAGGAGTTACAATGGTTGCACTATGCTCTATTGGCATTATGAGAGAAGAGTTTCAATGAGAGCCTCTTCAAATTCAGCTCCATTTGTGTTCCACGTTAATAATGATTTCAATTGACTGAAACCGGCAAAAGATATCCAATTAAGTGTCATTACATGACTTCAGTTAAACGCCTGCTTTGAAAAGTCTCTCAGAAGATATTAAGTTTCAGTGAGGTTACTGCAGCATGCTGTGACTGAATGTTTAATTCTTAAAGATGCCCTGTCGTTTTAAAGCAGTAGGCTGTGCAGTTACAGATTAATTACTAGATTTTAGACACTAAGCTTTCTATTTCCCTGAAAATTAAGAATCGGTGTGACCAAAATTGCCCAAGCAGAGAAGAAAAAAAAAGAAAAAAAAAAGGAAATGGACCGATTACTGTAGTCTGTCTGTATCACATCTGCAATGAAAAGATATGTGAAATAAAGCATAGGCTGTATAGGTTAACTTAGACGTAATTCATGCATCTCCTACCTTCACAATGTATAAATATAAGCTCACAGTGTAATACAAGCTGAGATAGCACAACCCAACTTAACACATAAAACATAAAAAACCCATAAAACCCCTACACAACTTTGTCTGAACAATGGTTAAATATTTGCTTGATCCTTTATTCTACCAGAGAAAAATGCAAATTTGATTCTCCAAAGGTGATGATGGCTCTGAAGTGGTGAATGGCAGGACATCAACAACAAAATAAAGGAAAATTACAATATATAAGTTGGGAGGTGGTGTGTCTAAGGAAAATGGAGAAGGAATTACATAATAAAGCAAGAAAATGGCCAGTCTTCTAATTATAGAATAGTACAGTTAAGCAGGGAGAATATTAAAAAAAAAAAAAAACCTCTCATAGGTGTTAGTATATTATCAAAATTAGTAGGTTCATTATGTCTGATTCTAGAAAAAGGTAATGAGCATTAATGTCAACATGAACATGAACAATATGTTGATATTCATGTTCACTCCCCATAGGAACTGAGAAAAAATAAATGAAGATGACGCTGTGATGTTATTGAGGTCATTCAATGGTAAAGCATAGTCTTCTACTCCTTCTGTGTTGTTTTCCTGTTTCTCTTGTACAAAGATACAGGAAAACAATGTAAGTTCTAAGGACCTTTAAATCAAAGAGCGGAAAGGAAAGGAAAACAAATGAGTTTACAGGTTTTTATCTGACCCATCCTTTCATCTAACCCCGAACCCATCCTTTGGGTTAATTGTCACATTGGAACTTAGTCTTTGCAATGGAGTTTGATGGAGAACAATGAAAACATATTTGGAGAAGAAAATAAATAATAAAATTAAAAAGGAAGTTTTCATCAGGAGCTGACAGGTAGCCAATGAGAAATTGAACATCAGACAAAAGGGAAGGGTCAATTTTGAAAAGCCTTTAAAGGGAAGGCCAAATGTTCTTTTGACTTTGTTCAGTTCATGTCAAAGCACACTGAAACATAGAGTTTTCCCTTAAAAACAAAAAGTGGTGTATCATAATTTGCTAAAATATGCAATTAAACTTGGTGTGTTTAGAGGAGCAGATGGCTATACCTCCAAGTGTTCTTCCCTTGGGTTTCCAACACCATAGGAAGCAGGAGGAAGAAATACAAAATACTTTATCAGTGTACACTCATACAGCTTAAATTATGAGCTTCACAATCAAGATTTAGTAGAAATTTTCTGAATTTCTTGTATTTGTAAACAAATTTTTCAAACTATTTTCATGAGCTTTGTGATATTTAAATGCTGTCAAACATGTTGGATTTACAACCATTTTCCTCTTTATTTTGGGTTTCTTTACTGTTGGCCATACACTTGAGGAATTGTTATACGTTTTCTACGGACCTACATTAGTGAAAAAACATGATAGTCTGCTTACTTTGAAATGCTTTTGTAAGGATATACAACATCAGTTCCTCATGGCTGTCCTGGCTTCCAACTGATTTGTTACTGACATTAAAAGTGACCTTTAAAAGGTCAAATGTTTGGTTCCTTCTTTACCTATAAAATGCCACTTGCCCAGCATGATACCGCAGCAGCTGCAGACAGATTTCTGTTCTGTTTCACAAAAATACATACTCCTTCATTCTGTAACTCACCTGTTTAGCCTAGAAGACAGATTTGCACATCACCTGGCCTGTTCTTTTCCTGAAGTGAATGTGGGCATGACAAGTGAGTAAGGACAGCTTGGACTGTTAGCCACTGAACTGGCAGTTGAAAGGATTCATTCACTGACAATTAGGTTATTTGCTCTGCAATGCTGGATGTTTCTTCAGTAATGTATCATTCCAGTTCTCTTTCCATCTCATATCATTCCAGTTCTCTTTCCAACTCATATTAGTCTATAATTCTAAGAATTCCAGATGGGTGTTCTTCATAAGAGAATAAATGCATGAATTGTATCCAATTTGGTTCACTAGGTTTTGGAAATTGTGAAATGTTATGCTTTAATCAGTCCAGGGAGGGAGTTCTCTTAGAGTGTGGTATTTTGTCTTTGCAAGTACGTGTAACTGCATGGCAAATTCCAGATAAATTGTCCTGATTAGTGGTTATGTGCCTCTCACTGGGTGCCTGGTCACTCTCATCTTCACAGCATCATGTCTCTGGAAGTAATCCTGGAATTTGTAAAAGAAAGAGAAGTCTACAAAGGGAAATAGCAAGGTAATCTGTCTGGGGAGTGGAACTTCTCCAGCTGTGCCTCTCAGTTCAACTTGGTTTATTATCTTCTACAAATATAAGCCCAGATTTCCAAAGACAGATACGTCTTCAACGGAGACTTTTACTTATTGCAGTCCAGGTGGATCTTCTAACAACAAAATGAAAATGGAATTTGGGAATATGAGGCCACCTGTGCAGGCAGAAGCAAAAGGTTTTATAGGACTGTACTCAGCCTGGACATGAAACTCCATACAGGATTTAGGCCTTATTTTCCTCATTTTTAATACCTGTGAGTTCGTTTGTCCTTAAGTTCACTGTGAGTGCCTGCCTTTTGTTTCAAACGTATCTACTGCAAAAGACACGAAAGTCTCCGAGACCAGCATGGCCCAGTGACTATCATTTTAATTCAGGTAAAGCTTTAATATTGAAATCCACCACACACCTCTCCCCCCGTAAAACCTTTAACAAAGCCAAAAAGAAAGAATGTATCACCGCATTCCCACACAGTGCCCTGCATATGCTGTCCTCTGAGTTAAGTCTTTGGCTACTTAGACTCACACAATTTGGGGATCAGGATGGTGTCTCTGCCATCACTTTGATACTTCCTTGACCAGCAGACAAACACAGACTCTCCATCCTCCTTATTTAAAGAGTTCCTTGCACTGACAAGGTATGATGAAAATTACTAGGGTCAACCGAACACATTGTAATTTATTCTAGGTGTATATATGAGTAGTTCAAGGATGTTACAGAAATCTATCAGTGTGAAATCAGATGTGAGGAAGTAGAGCAGAAATGATGTGTCTCTTGGAATAATTTCAGCTGGAATAATCAATCTCGAGGTTTACAGGATTTAATAAGGATTTAATAGGGCTTCTCTACTGCTGCACCACTAAAAGGTTAGCAAACCATTTAAAGAAGTTAAGCTGGACAAATCTCTCAAAGCTCTGAGTCTGTGGTGCATTAACCCTGGCATATTCCACCTGCTTTCTGTATTTATTATACCATCATTGTACAATTCATGGTCCCTCTTACTAACGAGCACATTTCTGAAAACTACATTAACATACTGTATAAAACTTTGTCCTAACTCACTATATATCTAGATGTTATTATATGAAATGCTAAAAGCACTTGAAAAATAACATTGACAAACAGATCACTAAATCTTCCTGGGCCAAAATTAATGTTTGCTTGTTTCCTCCCCCTGCTGGAAGACATCTAGCCTCACTGATTGGCTCAGAAGCTCAAAATAGTATTCTTTCTCGGAAAACAACAACAACAACAACAAAACAAACAAACAAACAAAAAACCAACAAAAATAAAACAAACAAAGAAACAAAAAAACCAACCAAACAACAACAAAAACAAACAAACAAAAAAAAAACAACCCAAAATACCACCGCTGCAATGTAAGGACTGCATTTTTTCTATAGATCTGAGGAAAGTACCTTTATTCTGTAAAATACTGAATCAGACTAATGGGTCTGGATTCAAGGTTGTGTGTCATTCTACTGAAGTCTTTGCCTTCAATAAACTACCCAAGACATGGGTTGAAGCCCTGTGCCTCTCCAGTATGAAAATCACTTTGGACAATAAAGCTGGAATTCCAGGTGCGAGACTTTGTTTTGTTTCTTTCATCAGAAATCGCCTTTTCATTCAGAAAAACACTATTATTTTTTATTTTCCCCTTTGGAATTAAGAAAAGCTATATAATTCTGATTTATGTGTATTGGGTTTTTCTGTAATGATCAGTAGTTTTTTCTTGGGAAAGTGGTTTCCTGCATGGGTTTTTTGTTTGGTTCTTTATTTGTTCCTTTGGTTTTATTCTTTGACTTTTCTGCAGAAAATGTTTACCTTAAAAAAGATCATAATTTTAAACTGTCACACTTATGTTGTTTCCCCCTGTAGCTGTTAATATTAAGTTTAACCAGTCTCCTAGGTCTATCAAACACACATACAAAAAAGTCCAAAACACCACCACCAAAAAGGCTAAAGTATAGGACACATTTCCTGTGGAACATCATCCACTCTGTGATTTATTAGTCCTTTTTCCTATAATGTAACACTTCTTTTTTTATATCTGAATGGTGTACAAATCCAACGAAGGATAAAGTCAACTGGAAGAAAGAGGGGAAAAAAACCTTTTTCCTCGTATTAGAATATAGAGTATGTCCATTTTGCAAAACAAAAATTCTCTAAAGCAGCACATCTAATTAATATATTTTGTTCCTATGGGCAACCGCTGCAAATGTGTGCACCAAAAAATAACAAAGCAGTTATGTCCCTTTTATTAAGCAATTCAATAAAATGTACAAGCTCTTTCCAGGAGATACCCTATATCTCATGTCTCATATGCCAGTTCTAGGAGCACAGATAATACTTTTTGCAGTCATATTCACACACATCTATGGAAAAACTTTTTGAAATTTTTAATAATGTTTCAAGGGGAGAGTATATATTTCACTAAATTGACATCCTTCTTCCAGGTGTTTTTTAATTTCTTAGTTTAAGTCATTTTTTGTTCTGCTTGGGGGAGATCTCTTTCAGCAATAAGACACATAAGAGAAAGTTTCAGAATCAGAAGTCCTTTTTCCACCAGGCAACTGTTTTCAACCTGGTGACCTACAACACTGATAAGTAAAGTGACATAATGTGAATTTTTGCCTTTTAATTAAACTCACATGGGACATCCTGTAGATCAGTAAAGACACCACATGTAGAAACAGTGGCCCTAGACACTTATGTGTAAATTTTAACTCCAGTAGATTTGAGACCAAGACTTCCCTGCGTATTTTTGTAAATCCCTGTGTTACCAGAAGATGTAATGGAGACACCAGAAAGTGTAGGCTGTGGGGAACATGTTTTTCATAATTTCTAAAGTCATATCTATTGATTATGAAGAATTTGTTTATCTAACTAAATATCAAAAAGTTTTAGTTTATTGATGTTCTTTTCTACAAACGAAATAATCCCATGCATGTTATCCCAGTATGTTAGACAAGATTTTCCACCTCCTGCCTTACTGTACAGGTCACAGGTACTCACAGACAAATACTGTGTCAAATTGTGCAGAGTTTTTGTGACCATTCAATACTCATTACACTTACAGGTTATTTGAATAACCTATACTGTGTCAACTGTGATTTCTAACATAATTTAAATCAGTCCTGTTCATCCATAAACACAGCTAACCCATTCATTGTCATTGTGTCAGGGAAACTTGCCTTTCAATATCCATGTAGCTGAGCTACCTTTTCATAGCCAGTCTTTGAAAGGAAGTTTGCAAGTCAGGTTTTCTGGCCAGAAAAAGCTAATATAGAAAAAGAATGAGAAATTACAGCTAGAAGAAAATCAATTCACTAAAAGAAACTGTAAATATCAGAGGAGAAAAAGACATAGTTATCTTTGAGGACTAAAATGATGTTTCCAAAAATCTCAAAAAGCATAAAAAATATTCTTGCTTTATTTATCTTATCTCTAGGACACACAAAAGTCATCTAATCTACAAGAATCTAATTTTCTCTCTAAAAGTTAAAAGTTTTGTCTTTAAAAGATGACAAAAGAAAAAATTATCTACCAAATATAAATTGTTCATTTGAGTCTTAGGGTCTAATGTGGCACAGCTGGTTGAAGAATCATTTTTACACTCCTTTTTATCTCATCAGTTAAAATATGTAAGATTTCATCCCTCTCGACAGCTGAACTTATTTTATTCTTGCCAGTAAACGTAAACTCAGGACAGTATCTTCTTCCCCAACTGTTTGCATTGTAATTCCTGACACAGAGAATTCAGTGTAATAGAAAAGACAGTTGAGGTATACCTTGCTGGATCTAGTATGGAATTACTATCCGTATAGTAGGGATCCATGTTCCCTTGGAGATAGCTCCTCTAGCCTTCAGTCTGCATTCTCACACTGAAAATATCATAGAAAATCACCTGGCCTGCTCATGGGTGATGTGTGAGCATGGTTTGTCTGGACACAAGACACAACTCTGATACTAGTCAGCTACAGAGCAGAACTTATTTTTTTCTATTCTTTAAAATTATTCAGCTTTTGCTAACCCCTGTATGTAATATTGCATAGTCCTTTGCAATGAGAGTTTTACAAGAGCACTTAAGGTATAGACTAAGTGAATATTCACAGTAGACAAATGGCTTTGGATTTAAGTCTTCAAATACTCTCCGACATGAGTGGATGAAACATCTCCAAAGAAATCATTGCAAACTATTGGATTACAAACCTCCCTTGAATATGAATAAAATTAAGAAAGTTGGAGAGTGATGAAATATAAAGGACTGTTTCTTCTAAAATATCCTTAGAAAAAGAGGTATTTTAAACTACACAAAAAAAAAAAAAAAAAAAAAAAAAAAAAAATTAAAAAGTGGGGAAAATTTGTTATTCCTGCTTCTTAGAAGTTACATTTTTCTAGTAAAAAATAATATTTCAATGAGTTGTACAAGACTATTTTAAAGAAAAATAAGTAATATTTTTATTCATTTATGGGGATTTCTCTTTTATTTTAAGAAAAAATAGAGGATGTTTTAAACAGACTTTTTAAATAAAGCTAATTAAACTGCATTAAACCAGACAGAAAACTCCTTGCTATGCTTCTTCACTTTAAGTCTTAGCTGGACTTTCTCTCTTTCATCCACTTCCATTCTGAAAATCATAATTTGCTATCATCCTTTTTCCATGAAGCCACATGTTCAGGTTTCTTACTGAGACTGGACTTCCAAACTGCACAAGTGATTGGACTTTTGCACCTTACTCCAGCCACTGGCCACAGATCTGTCCTGGTTTGGGGTAAAATGAACCAGTTTTCTGTTTAACAATTTTACTTTCTTAGCTGGGCCTCTTCTAACTAACTAAACTCTGAAATTAACAGCACACTGTTCA
>VXBW01007005.1:82478-103127 GCA_013400375.1 Thinocorus orbignyianus
GGGGGGGCGGACTATCTGTCCTTCGGTTCTGATTTGCTCAGAACCACGACAAGATCTCACATTCCAGACTGAGCTGTGCCAGGTCATCGCAGGAAGACATGTGGTGGATTCAACCCTCATGATAAAGCAGGTAGGGACTTTATTAGAAATGGTGTATACAACAGAGGGCTTGGGGACATATGAAGTCATAAACATAGATAAGCCAGTTAAGTACTGCAGGAAAATTTACAGGAACTCAGTGGTAAAACTGAATTTGTTCCACTATGCTTATACCACTTCAGTGTTGTTAACATTTGAATGAGTGAATGGTAAAAAATCAAAGAAAAGGGTGAGGTTTTCAAACCCATATGTTTATGCTAGTAGTGTCAACAGATTCAGAAATGAGACAGTTTTAATGGTGACCTAGAGCAAATAGCAATAAACACAAAAACAAAATTTCTAGCTACTCCCTTTGTAGATAAAAGTTTCACATGAACAACTGCAGTTCACAGTGCTCTAAGAATAGCTAATGTTTTGCTGGTGGTATAGTACACTATCTCAGAACCGAACAAGTTTTTCTCAAATTTCTAGCCACTACCATGACAGAAAGTCATGAATTTAATAGGCAAATTTTGACTGCATCCTTAAAAGTGGGTTTTTACAAACCTATTTTGGGGTAGGTATAATAAAACAGTTTATATATTTTGTGGATTGACTGTCTTTAGTATACTTTTATGTTAATCTAATTTCTATGCATCACATTGCAATACCTAGATCTTATGATCTAGAAATGTAAAGATTTACTTCTTAGTAAAAATCTATAATCCTGTTTATAAGAATCATTTTGCTTGCTCTCTGTCTTACCCCAAAACATTCTTCTTATTCTCCTTTCTCCAGACAAATCAGACAGAGTCTTAGAAGCTCTTTATGGTATTTTTTGTGATATATGTATTATATTCACACTGAGATACAATAAGAAGACAAAAAATTTATAAATGTAAGCACTAATAAAAAATTGTGAAAAAGGTTGATAAAACTGACTTCTAGAGGACTTAAATACATGTTTTTATGCAACCGGAAAAAGGTTTTGCTGGATTAGTCTGAAGTAAAGTATTTTCCAAAAATTAATGTTTTTCCATAAATGCTACAAATGTTAATTCTTTTAACTAATTTATTTGCTAAAAAGCATATTCACCTATGGAGTATGTAAATCTTGAAACTCTAACATTCATTATATCAAGATTATGAATGCTTTAGAGAATTGAAAAAAAAAAAATCTGAAATACTGCTATGGTGCAATTTGGCCTGATAATTTTCTATAGATTCTTAGAACTAAAATATGTGTCCTTCTAATGCCCAGTCTTTGGAGCTGACTTTCTAAGAAGGCCAATATTTTCCAGAAAATTTAGTGATTTAGAAAATCACTAGAAATCACTAGAAAATTTAGCAACTCAATAAAAATCCTTACCTGTACAATATCTGCTGCATGGATTCCAAGCTGAACTATTACTTTTAAAGGTTAACTAATTGAAAAATTCAGCATTTTTATTTTTATATGTTCACATTCCAATGATAACTAAGTTCTTTACCTACAAGCTAGTGTTTCCAGCTTTTGGAAACAGAGTTGCTATAGAGATTTATATCATAACAAAATAATTTCATGTTTGAACCGTATATCATAATTTTCTCATGGGAACACTTTGTAAAAATAAATTTTCCTAAAATAATAGCTTTCATACCAGAGTAAAAGAAGTTAAGCCATACAAGACAGCACTAAAAAAGAATGACTTAAAATAACACAGAAACATAGAAACATCCTCACTGTAGAAACTGTACCTGAAGATAAAATGCACTAAAACCTAAATAAATCAATAAATCATACAACCAAATGTGATGTTATTGTTTTTTTCAGAAACAATGTGGTGAGACTTTTGTGGATTTTCTACAAACCATATGAGGCAGAGAGATGGTCAAATGAGCTTGAGGATGGGTACTGCTGCACAGAAACATGCAATAAGTGGTCTTTTAGTTAATAAAACAGGCTTTCACAAGTGATAATCCCATGAAAGAACACAGCTTAGAAAATGCAGGCAGACAGCCGTTACAACATGGTTCTCTTTAAATGGGCTGATCTAAATGCATTGGTGTCAAAGAAATCAAAGTGCTTAGGTGGACTTTTAATGAGTTTTATCCATCCAAATAGATCCCCAAAGATAGTGGGATTTCCAAATAATGAAGATAATTTTACTCTAATATATTTCTGGACAAAAAGAGAATACTGATGGAAAAATATTATTAAATTGGGAAGTGAACAGAATCTTAGTGAGTAAGCTTAACCTGTTTAATTTATGCACTTTTATTTCCCAGAAGATGAACAAACTTCGTGTGGAACCTACAATTTCTAAGTAGCAATACTACTGCCAGAGTAAACTGAACTTCTGCAGACAGAAGTGAAATGATAAAAAAGATGTGACTTTTCAATAAGTGAGTTTATTGATAGTGAGGGAACACAGAGACAGTCTTAACTACAAATAGCTCGGGCTTATTTTTAAATGAAGTGTTGTTCAGAAATACTTTTCAGACATCTGACAAGTTCTCATAAGTATTACCATTAGTATGTGAGGAGGTGACTGTGGATGTTTAAGTGTTTAACATCTTCCAAACAACCCATATTAATCTGCAGGAATAGATCTTCAGGCAGTGGTCAGAGAAGAAAGTTGAGAAGCCTTGGCTTCTACCAAGCAGAATGTTTTTCTATTCAAAATTTTTTGATCTACTAATACATTCTTCAGTCATCTATAAAAGTCACAAACAGTACACCACTAACTCCTCAAAAGTAAAGCAAAGCAGTGGATGAGAGAGATACTGGCGTGCTTAGAGGCGAATGTCACAGCTATTTAAGTCCCAGAGTTGTCAATAACATCAAAAAACATTGACATGTACATTTATGTACAAAGTTTATATAAATCTGACATAATATAGCCTACCTTCCATACTCCTTAAGCATTCCAAGAGATTATTTTAATGCAGAGCAAAGGACACCATAGGATATTTTTTACCAATATATAACAACTTTTATACTTTCCACAACCTGCACTTTCACTTTTTACAAACTTTTTTTTTTTTATTTATTATAAAGAGAAAGTCTTGAATTAGTAGCTAGTCAATGTCTCGCAGCCTAGAAAACTACTGACCTAATAGATCACCTAGAGACTAACAGTGAAATTATCAGAAGTTTAACATAATAGGAGATTTACAAAATGAAGGGCAGAAAACCTCAAAATCCAGAAAAAAACAAAGGATGCAGAGATCATCATAGTTGAGATGGAGTACAGCAAAAAGCCATTAAAATTAAATACATCAGTAATCTTTGTGTAAAACATTTGGTTTACCCTGTGAAACAGAGCAATCACTGGAAGTGCTGAGCATGTTCAATTCCCTTGGGCACCAGTCTTCCAGATACCATTCACTATCTTGCGTGACTACTTTCTGACTAATTATATCTCATATTTATTTTTGTAGCAAATGCTTGCTGATCCTAGCTTGCCAAACCAAATGTAATGACAATTAGTCCTATAGCTTTTAAACTACCCTGACCTAAAAAAAATAGCTTTACAGTAGAACACAACTTAAGACAGTTGAAGTTTCAGTTTGCTAAGCAGTTAACATCTCTGTGGCGAGGATGTAAAAGATCTAAGGGGGGATCTTTTACTGTTGCTGCTTTTATAATGAAGCACTCTGCGAATGTCTTACATTCAGAGCTAAAAAGCTATTACCCATGTCTGTACTTTTTTTTTAAATACGTAGTACGTTACATGCAAAAATACCAAAATTATGTATCAATTGTGTGCTTTGTAACTGTGGGTGTCTACAGGAGTTGTGTCCACTCCAAAGAAAATATCAGGTTCGGCACAGGCACATGTTTTAAATAATCTAGGGATAGCATGCAGTCAGGAATAATTTATTATGCACATCTGTAAGAATGCTATGTTTTAAAAGACACAGTTTTTATTACAGCTTAACATTATGTACTTAGGGGGAGGGGAGAATCCTGACAGTTTTAAAGAATCAATTTTATTCTTTAATAAAAAGAAAATAAATCCTCCAACTCAGTTCAGATTGTATTTGATCATTCTGCATGGTTTTGTGACTTTTATGCCTTTCAACACAGTGAAACAAAAGATTAAAGCTCAAAATCCCTTTCCTTAAACAGAAACAGCTTTTACCAGGAATAGACAGAAATCTTTTTTCCAAGCTGACAGCAAAGGCTGCATTCTGCCCTTGAGACAGCCACCTACTGCCCATCAGTAGGAGAGTGATGGGTGAGGGGTTGGAAGTGGCGATAGTATGCATGGGCTGAGGGTCTTACTATTCTTCACGAGCCTACTCTGGCTTCTTTTACTGTTTTGGGCTGTATTTTGTTTGGGGTTTTTTTTTGTGGTGTCAAGGGATGGATTCCATTAAAAAGAAACTCTCTAATGTCACCACAAAAAGCTGTTTGCAATCTACAGTTCATTGCCTTGGCAGATCCCTTCTAGTCAGGGAAGCTGCTGACTCACTGTGTGTTTCCCCTTCTAGTGCTCACAACACTCCTGGACAGGCAATGGTATGGACGTGGCAACTAAGAGTCCTCCATGGGCACCTAAAACCAAAAATAAACCTAAGCCATCGATAACACTTCAGAAAGTGAGAACTACAGATTTTTTTTACTTAGAGGGAAGTTTTTCCACAGTATGACAGGAGGAAGAACTCCTTGCATTTTGCAGCCTACAGAACAAGGAATGTATGTTCCAACTGAAGCTATCAAATTACTTTCTGTACTTATACATAATCACAGCCTTCCAGTCTTTGTTTCCCATGAGTCACAGCCCTCAGCTTGCTTCTGGCATGAGAAAACTGTAGTTTCAGGCCTCTTGTTTTACTCTTACCTATAGACCCTGGACCCTCATACCTCTCTGAAAGTGACATTTCTAATGCAGTGTTGTTTGTCTATTTGGGTAATATTTGCATTCCCCTACATTTATTTGCATCTCACATCTCTGTACAGAGTACATGTTGAATAAAAATTTTGAAGCAGGAGAGATTTTCTAAATGTACTACCAGTGGGACATTCTTCTGTTGAAGGAGCCATCCTTTCTACGAAATTCCAGCTCTTATTGATCCCTGCTGGCTATGAAGGCCAACAGCCTTGTCTTGATCGGAAGTGCCTTGACAGATCAGTAGCAAAGCCTGGAATAAGTACAGACACCAAAATCCAAACATATCTTGATGTTTATTTTTATTGGATAATAATAATAATAGTACTATTTTCTATTAAGCGTCATTACTTAATTGTGCTTTCTGGTATAGTGTTGAAGGTGTGATTTGGAACTTCTATTGATTATGCTTTACAGTCTGCTGCTAATTTCAGTTGCTTGCTTAGAAAAGATATCAAAGATTATCTCTCATAACTTTGCTCCTGGTTTCAAAATAAAAGAGAACTTTTCTATACTTTTGGACTACATGTGAATTCAATGCATTTAAGAAAAAGATTAAGAAAATTAATAGTTCATAAAGTGGTTTAGAATCAATTTAGCCAAATAGAGCACCACAAAAATTCAAAGTTGAATATCATTAAGTACAGTTATTAAGTAACTATTACATAATAATCCATAAGATCCATGAAAAAGGGTATTCAACCTCAAGTTTCTTCCTATATTTTTACAAGCAAATAAAGCTTTCAAACAACATCTTGGCAGGACAATTTGACAAACATGAAAATTTTAAAAGCATCAGAAAATCTAATTTGGATGTACTCAGACTTCACAGAAACTGCATTACACAAAACATGTAATGTGATGTAACTATGAGTTACATATTGCATGAGCAAAACATCAGGGCATTATGTTGCTGAGCTTAAATGATAAACATGAATAACGTACAACATTATTAAAAAGTGAAGAATATGGTAGCTATACAACTGCAGTTTGACAGAATGTTTTTGTTCACAGTATAAACCAGTAAGAAAACCAGAAAGGTTAACTTTAAAAGCAATTATTTGAACCAATAGTTGGGTAGTGCCAGCTGTTACAGTATTCACAGGTTTAATATCGTAGAATCATAGAATGGTTAGAGTTGGAAGGGACCTTAAAGATCATCAAGTTCCAACCCCCCTGCCATGTGCAGGGACACCTCCCACTAGAGCAGGTTGCGCAAAGCCCCATCCAGCCTGGCCTTAAACACTTCCAGGGATGGCGCATCCACAACTTCTCGGGGCAACCTGTTCCAGTGCCTCACCACCCTCACAGTAAAGAACTTCTTCCTAATATCTAATCTAAAATTCCCTTCTTCCAATTTAAAGCCATTACCCCTCATCCTGTCACTAGACTTCCTGACAAACAGTCCATCTCCAGCTCTCAAACAGTCCCTGAACATTTACAGTAGAGTATTAAAAACTTCATGTGCTATGTTGTATTTTATTGTCTTGTACTGAAACAATGTAAATATCCCCAAGATGGACTTTTTATGAACCCAACATGTCTTAGAGGAGCAAGGCTTGAATGATACTCTTGCTTTTGTTTCAATTAAATCTTGAGAATAATACTAACATATCCATTTTTAAATTTCATACCTACTGCATAGGGATCAAGTTTTCATCATTTGATATATTATTCATTAAACTAATTTCTAAAGGACAGATTATAAAGACAATCTTCCATTACTTCTTTAAAAAAAAATAATATATATATAGAGAGAATTTTAGGAAAGGAGAGTACAAAGGCTCTCAAAGTATCGTTGAATTAACTCCTCCTCACACCATACAGTCAGCAGAGATTTGCAACCTTCCACAACGAGTGACAGAGAACTCAGCAGAGTAAAGCGATATGCACTAAGAGTACAGAGGGCGACTGACACATTTCAGCTGTAGGCAGAAAAAAATTCAATGCTTGTAGAGAAGCATACTAAGATATGTCAATGACCAGCTAGAGTGTATGGAGTTCCACCTCAGGATATAGGAGAAGCCACTGAGACCTGACAGGTCAGGATTAAAGGCAGGGCAGAGACAGGTGACAGGTTTGTCACTTGACAGGTGGCAACAGGCCTCCCAGCCAGGATGAGGCCCTCTACAGACAGATAGGAACAGCCTCATGTTCATGAACCCTAGTCCTCATGGGGGACCTCAACCAACCTGATAATCATTGGAGGGATAACATAGCAGAACATAAACAATCAAAGAGGTTCTTGTGACAGAGGAGACAAGAAGAGGTGCCATCCTGGATCTTGTTCTCACCAACAAGGAGGGGCTGATGGAGACTGTAAGATCAAGAGCAGCCTTGGTGGCAGTGACTATGAGATGATAGAGTCACAAACCCTTAGGGCAGTGAGGAGGGTGCACAGTAAGCTGATTAACCTGGACATCGGGACAGCAGACTTTGGCCTCTGCAGGGATCTGAATGGTAGAGTACTGTGGGATAGAGGCCTGGAGGGAAGAGGGGCCCAAGAAAACTGCTCGGTATTCAAGGATCCCCTTCTACAAGATCAGTGGCAATGCATCCCAAGAAGGGGCAAAAACACAGAGATGCCTGCATAGATGAACAAGAAGTTCCAAGAGACATTAAAACTGAAGAAAAAAGTCTAAGGAGGACAGAAGCAAGGACAGATAGCCTGGGAAGAATACAGGGAAATTGTACAAGTGAACAAGTGGAAAAGTGGACAAGGATCAGGACAAGAAAGCCAAATCCCAGATAGAATTGAATCTAACTAGGAATGTATATCATGGAGAACAATTGAAAATGAAAACTAGGGAACATGTGGGCCCTTTTACTTGGTCTCTAGCCAAAGATTCAATGTCCAACCAGTGACCAGGAGTGAGAGGTGATGCTCTGCAGGGATCGGTGCTGAGGCGAGTGCTATTTACCGTTAAGGGAGCTTTCCTACAGGAAAGATGGAGAGGTTCTCTATCAGGAAGTGTAGTGATAGAACAAGGAGAGAACATTTTAAACTGAAAGATGGTAGATTTACATTAGGTATTAGGAAAAAAATTCTTTATTGTGAATATGATGAGGCACTGGAACAGGTTACTCGGCAAAGCTATGGGTTCCCCATCTGTCTGCATGTTCATGGCCAGGGTGAATGGAGCTTTGAATAATGCATTCTAGTAGGAGGTGTCCTGGCCTCTGGCAGAGGAGTTGAACCTAGGTGATCTTCAAGGATCCTTCCAACTCTAAGCACCCTATGGTTTTATGATTCTATATTGAAGATCTGGAAGACAATGGAAAAAAAATTATAAATGATGATAGAAAGATGGTAACATGAGATACCAAATCATGAGCGCATGCAACAGGGACAAAATTATCCTCCCTAATGCAACAGCTGATCACCTTTATTAATATCTTAAACAAAGCACTGATTTCTGCAAGACTTTTTCGCTATCTGACCACAAGTATCAGAGAAAACAAAGTACTAACATAGAATTCTACAGCCAGTGGATTCATATGTATATTACAATACTCAGTACAGCCTTTGTTCAGAATATCAACATTTAATGGGGATATAGCACTAATAAAAGTTAAATTAACTCCTTTGTGGACTCTGCACTGACTTCAGTGTTTTCACTCTATGCAAACTTCAACAATTATGGTTTCTAGACTGAAAATTGAAAGTCACAGAAGCCAGATTTTAATTTTGTTAATTATAGAGTCTATATTTATCATCTGTATTTGAAATTATAATTTAGTTAGATTAACTTAATTTTGATGGTAAAAGACACTATAACATGTGAAAAGTAAAAAAAATTATAAAAATATCTCCCAGCTGTGACCTATGAAGAGGTCAGAATTGGGCTCAAATGTAATTTTTTGTACAATTTAAAATCGATTAAAGCAGCAAATATGAAATGTAGCATTAAATTAATTCCATTTTACTCATGTTAATCATAATTTAGAGTTTATAGCTCTACAGCTTTCACTGATAAGAAAATTCCATATATATCTTATCTTCGTCCTAGTAAAATCATAATCATGTAGACCTTCTAGATACCAGTAAGAGACAACTGTGTGACACACATCATCTCTGCTATTAATAGGAACATGTACTGTGCCTCAACAAAGTCAACACACACCAGTAATTTAAGTCTTAGAAGTGCACTGTCTGTCTTAAAAAGCGTCTAGATTACATTCTGTAGTTCGGCTTAATTTGTATCATGTGTGCTCTTTAGTATGGCACCTTTCATAGGAACACCCATAACATTTAATCCAATTGTCTACACAACATTTCTACAAACTGTGAAGTGCTTTATCCTTATTTTATGGATTACGAAATTTAGTACAGAGAAAATAACTGATTTGCAAAGAATGCTCAAAAATTCTTTTAGAGTAAAGAAAGAAAAGTAGGGTTATATAGCTATCCAAACCACTGGACCATTTTCTTTAAGGTCCTTTTCTATTGTTTATTATTACAAAAAGGGAAAAAGAAACAAATATAATTCCACCTAAAAAATAAAATTAAGAAAAATATTAATTCTAATTTGAATGCAAGTTTTTTTAAAAATAGCAAAAGATTACAATGATAGTAAACAGAGAAATTAATATGTACACACATGCATTTATTTCCTTTGTGATCTTCAAATGTAGTGCTTTTTGTTCTCCCCATATTTTTTGTTCTTTAGTCCAAAATTATGGGTAGTCATTGCTAGAGTGGAAGTTTTTGCCGAGAGCAGAATTATCTTATGAGAGAACATTCTGTTTCAAGAAGAAATTCCCAAACCAGGAATCAAACTGGGATTGTATCTGCCAAAACGATGCTATCGAGGTCACTGAGATACAACCATTTCATGCAATTCAAATACGTCATCCCGATTTCTGTATTTTAACATTGGTTTATAAAATAAACTAATATGCTTTCTCTCAAAATGTTTTAGTTATAGATGATGAAAATATTCCATTTTTTAAAAAATCAGACTGGTGTATTTTGGTAACACTGAATTGTTTATTATTGTAGACAAAATATTTCTCAATAGCAAGATGTTTCTCAAAATATCTAGATTTCAATAAAATTTCTCCATGTTTTCTTGTAAATATTTTTTTTAAATAAAATAAGTACAATAAAAGACTTTCTATTGGTTTTGCTTGCTATTCATTCTCCAAATCAGCTAATCATATTCAAATGTGCTTACACTTTACATTTGTATTCACAACTATTTTTGAGGGCTTTTGATGAGTTGCTTCTAAAGTCATCTCTGAAGTCATTTTAAGGAGCTTAGCTGCAAAACTCAAAGTGAGTCATATTAGCGTGACACGTTACATGGTTCCAGCTTTCAAATTGTTATTTTTGCATGATAATCACTGTGTCAATTACCAACTGTTTCAGAAGTAGTACGACATTTTACATGGGCTCTTTTGCATCCTTTAGGAAATTAAATTTACTGGGTTTTTTTCCCAGCAATAGTGAAATATTTGCAATTTACTTAAGGGAGAAATTTCACAGAAAATATTCAATAATTGAAAAACAGTAATAGATGACAAGCAATATTTATTTTAAGCATCACTTGCAAGAGTTTGAAATGTGTGGTTAATTCCTGCAGTTTCCATTACATACATCCAAAAGATCAATATATAGACAGGAAGAGTAGAAATCAACATAAAAGTACATAGAATCATAGAACAGCTGGAGTTGGAAGGGACCTTAAAGATCACTGAGTTCCAACAACCCTGCCATGGGCAGGAACACTTCCCACTAGGACCAGGTTGCTCAAAGCCCCATCCAGCCTGGCCTTGAACACTCCCAGGGATGGGGCATCCACAACTTCTCTGAGTAACCCGTTTCAGTGCCTCTCCATTCTCACAGGAAAAAACTTCTTCCTAATATCTAGTCAAAATCTCCCCTCTTCCAACTTAAAACCAATACACCTTGTCCTATCACTAGAATTCCTGACAAAGAGTCCCTCTCCAGCTCTTCTGTAGGCTCCCTTCAGAGACTGGAAGGCTGCTATAAAGTCTTCCTGGAGCCTTCTCTTCTCCAGGCTGAACAGCCCCAGCTCTCTCAGCTTGTCCTCACAGGAGAGGTGCTCCATCCATCTGATCATCTTTGTGACATTTCACTGGATGTGTTCCAACAGTTCCATGTCATTTCTATGTCAAGGACTCCAGAGATGGACATGGTACTCCAGGTGGGGTCTCACGAGCACAGAGTAGAGGAAGAGAATCACCTTTTCTGATCTGCNAGGAACACCACTTCTCACCAACTTTCACTTGGACATTGAGCTGTTGGTAACAACCCTTTGAATGCAACTATTCAGACAGTTTCTTATCCACTGGGTGGTCCATCTATCGAATCCATAACTTTGCAATTTTGAGACCATGATGTTATGCAGGAAGGACAGCGTCAAATGCTTTGCATAAGTCCAGGTAGATGACTTCCACTGCTCTGCCCTTGTCCACCAAGTCTGTGGCAGTGTCATAAAAGGCCACTAAATTTATCAGGCACAGTTTACCTTCCAATAGATATCAGGGTAGTTGAGGTCCCCCATGGGGACCAGGGTGAGTGAGCGCGATGCTGCTCCTGTCTGTCCATAGAGGGCCTCATCCTCCCTGTCACTCTGATAAACATCCAGAGACAGTTACTGTGTTCTTGCTACTGATACAAATTCATTTCTCCTTTTGACAGCAAGTGTATAATGATTCCCTATATTTTTGTTCCTCTGAAAATTTTAATAGGTTTATCTCATTAGTTAATGATACTCATAGCTGCAGAGGGTTTGTACAGAATCTGATTCCTCTTGTTCTGCCTCCAGTTTGCACAAATATTGAGGCAAAGGAAAGACAGAAGTCTTTCCTTCCAGGAAGGAAGAAAATACTTACATTTTTGGAATAAATACTCAGCTCTAGGAGTTAAATATGAATAAAAGTTTGCTGAAGAAAGGAGGAATGAATTTAGAATGACATAGATTAGGTATTTTAATTAATAAAAACCCATACTGAATTTGCAAATTTTCATACTGAAATCACAACTTTTCGAAGTCAAACTCCGTTTCAGATTACTTCATCACATTTTTAGTGTGGTTTAGTTATGCATCACCAAATGCCAGTTGCCAAGAATGATTTAATTCTTTCAACTGATCTTCCCTGCCACAGGGAATCTCTCATCTATCACAGACTGATGTTGATATTGTGAACTTTTAATTGTTGTTCCACCTATGATTCTTGATATGAGACTAGTGTCAGTGTTAAGACCTGCAAGTTTGCCTGCCATTTCCCTTAAAGTGTTGCAATCAAGCTACGTAACACTCTGTCGTGGTTCTGAGCAAATCAGAACCGAAGGACANGGACACACTCCAGTAGCATATGCACCCACTGATCATGTGAAGGCCTTCAGCTGCCTGTATTCTGCCTTGCCTTTTAAACAACGTTGTCTGTTTCTATTGCTTCTGTGCAATTTCCTTCAGCAAAGAATGTCTAATTCTCTTTAGATTCAACCCATTTCTAATAGTCCCAGGAACTCAGTTACTTGTTTGTCTTCAGTCCCATTCCAAAGCCACAGATGTGATGTTCCTACTAATGACACTAGGGACTGAAGCACTGTCCAGGACTACATGTATTTCCCTGGTGTTGTTAAACTTCCATTACATCTGAAAGTCTAGTGCATGTGTGTTGAGAAATTGTGGTCACCTTCAGCTACATCTTTTTCAGATCTATATTAACAGCTTCTGCAACTTTCTGTGAATTTGGGGATGCCATGATCCTGTTTAAAATTAATTCTGAAGAATTTTATAGATCTTTTTCCCTCTTAGATATTATGGAAAACTTTTTTGTACTGTGTCCACCTGCACATTAGTTACAAGCTGTGCTTAAAATAAAGTAATTTAAATCCAGTTCAAGTGTATTATATCAATGCTGAGGAGTGGTTTATCTTTATTCACACTTCATTCACAAACTTGTCATCTAGTAATGTGTTTTTATTTCTTCCTCTCACTTCTCCAGATTTTGCCATGACTGTTCATTAGTTATTAATTTTGAAATATTTTAGTAATTCAGTCACACTACACAATTTAAATTTAAGTGCCCTCACAACTTTTCTACATTCTCTCTTTCCTACAAGATATAAAATCTGATCTGTTCAGTCTCACACTGGCCAGCAATAATTCTTTCTGTTTCTGTCATCTCTTTATTACTTTTGCCTTAAGTCTTTCACTTATGTGTGATAATATTAAGTAAGACCTTTCCATCATCGTTAATTGTAAGTGTGACTGTGAATAATTATTCTACAGATTTGCAGAGTTTATTTCACATTTACAGTAGAAAGGATATAATTTCTTTCAAAACTACAATTATAACTTATTTCACAATAAATAATGCAGATGAATAAGAGATGTGGAGTGTTCTCCTGACAGTAGTTATGTATGTGGGAAGATCACAAATCAGTTTCTCTGAGAGTGGTAGAATTGCTTCAGATTCAGCCCACTCTAATAAGAGTAGAAATAGATATAACACATAAAACAGGCAATTTCCAGTGCAACTCATTACACCTAGCCAATGCCTGCATATCTGTGGCGCCCCAGGTATATTTGCAGACCATCTGAGTCTGGTTATACATTTGGCTTCATTTATGTGTAGTAAGCAAGTACACTACCAAAAAGCAGCCTCGATAATTAGTAAAGTCTGTAATAACATCTGGTTACCAGTTGGTAGGCACAACATTACACAGATGTAATTCTGCCTCATTCTGCTCATAGTATACACCATAAAGAGTGAATCCCTACTTATGTCACTCAGAGATAAAACACACACTTAATTTTTACCTGTTCTAAATGAATTCTAGTCATTTGTCTGATTAGCAAATGATATTTCTCCAATGAGAGTTTACTGTGCATATATAATTTAAACTAATAAAAGTAGGACTAGTTGCATCCCCATAGGCAACATCTCAGAAACTATTCATGCATGCCTGAAGGTGTTGTTCAAAAAATAAGGGCTTCACAAAAAGCAAAGATAGTACAGGTCTCTTCTTAAAAACTTTTTTGTGTAAAAGTGATTTAATGCAGTAATTTGAGTACAGGATAAAAGGAAAAAGTTACAAAGACAAGGTTACTTAAAGATCTACTAGGCCATTGTTATCTCATTGCAATCCATTCACAGGTCAAGATCTTCCAACTTCTGGCCTAAAGCCAAAGTATGTGCGAAAACAAATCAGGAAGGCAAAATATAAACTACATAAGTAATAGTTTTTCCTTAGAATACAAGGAAGTATGAACAAAAGTGTTTATGGTGCTCTAAAATAAAAAGTCTTAAAAGGGCCTATCACTGATGAAGCAGTGAGAAGAAAGCTAAGGAATCTTTGAGAAGAAAAAGTATTTAATTGTAATATAGAGTCTGAAGGCAAACAAGGGGCCTGATTACAAAGTGGAGTTTTGAAGAGTAACTTCTGAAGAGCACAGTGAACAGCCCTGGATAAAAGAGATAGAAAAGTCTATCTGACTCCAGATAAATTGGTTCTTTCCAGTTTCAAGGGCAAAAGGAGAAAAGACTATGAAGTGTTTTGTCCCAGAACAAGAAAATTCTGAAAAAGAGAAAGGTAAAGACTTTCTTATGTGAGAAATAGTTCTATTTTCCTGAAAGAGTTAAAATTCTACAACTGCCTAGTGAATCAATTTCTCAGCAGAGATTAATAAAATGAGCATCGTCTCCCAATATTCTTTTTCTACTCCCCCGCCCTCCCTGGTTTTCGCAGATTTACTATGTACGTTTGTAAATGAGAAGTAGTCTTTGGGAGAAGTCAGGGTGAGGAACTAAACTGTTTTGGAAGAACTTTATTGACACATAGAATAGATTGAGATATTTTGTGATGACATCTTTAGAAAAGAAATCAGCTTGCAATAAAGCAGGGGGCTTTTGGCTTAAAATCGGTCTACTATTTAGGAGAAAATAACCATGGTACTCTATGACCTCTGTTACGAGCATATTTGTATGCTTCATTATTATTTTTCACATTACCTCATTGGAGCAAGGAACCACTGCAAACTCACAAACACTGCAAAAATTTCACAAAAGAAACTGAGAGAGAGTGGATTTTAAAAAATTTGGCCATGATCACACAGGATTTATGTGATGGAACAGGGAGCTGAACTCTTGTTTGTCAATCCAACCAACACTTAAAAAGTATGAATTAAAGGAGGTGTATCAACTGGAGCTGTGGGTACTAAGATTCCTTAGATTATTGATCATACATTTAAGGAGACCCTTCCCTAAAGATCAACTTTGTATGATATTTCAGATTATATATTTAAAGAAGTAAAAGCTACTAGAAGACAGTATAAAAAAGAGAATACTTGGCACTTAGTTTTGGTGTATTCCCTGTATGTTAAGAGCTGTTATATTACAAACATTGCTCTTTGCAAAAAAATAACAAACCTCTAATTCTGCTGCTGACATTTTTCACCCAAAAAGGTTGGGTTTAGTCACTATTTCTTGAACAGTAAGAATGCTCCCACCAGTTGGGAACACTAACATGTGGCTCGCAGTGGGTGACAGGAAGGAGGGGGGAAAATTTGATTCTTGCCTAGGCTGAGCTGATACTAATATGATTTGGGTCACACAGCTAGTATCAGCTGTGCAGTTTCTGCTTGGGATTAGAATTTTGTTCTCTTTATTAGGTGTAGTATCGTTCTAATGCTATTTATGACCCTACCTCTAATGACATTACCAGAAGACAGTAGTTGCGGGAACAATGTTGCTGGTGGAAGTATTCAGTTGAAATGTACTACTCCCGGCAAGGCTGTGCCAGCATGGTATGTTCATGCTTTTGTGTATATATGTCATTGCCTCCACTTATACAAGAGGATGAGATTTTAATGCAATTAAAGTGTATGACGTATAATTAAATATATATAGTAGATAAATCTACTGGCCTTATCTACTAGGAATGCTGGTAGTTTTTATTCCAAAAACATATGCAACCAGAATAAAATCACTCTAAATGTGCAAAACAAGGAATAAACAATGTGAAATAATTCTATAAATCCAAGTCATATTTTCTATATGACAAATAACCATTATCAATCTCATGCTAAGTGAGTGTTTATAATTTTAGAAGTCAAAACAATTGAAAAATTGAATCCTTTATCATAGAAGTCAGCATGATAATTTATCCCTCTCAAGTGTCACAAAGTCCTAAATCCCCAAAGCCAGTTCATTCTTGAATAATGAAATGAAAAAAAGTTCTAAAAATACATATAAACGTCATATTTTCTTCGCAAGTGATTCCACACTCCAAAGCTGCATCTTATATGTCTTTTTGGAGTTCCACAAACTACTCATGCTATTTTTTTCCATCTATACTCTACACTGAAAAGTAATGCTCAGAATTATACTATATGATCCTGTCTATTCCAAAAGAAAAATCAATTGAATGATAATGACATGCCCTTGCTTCTTTCTGAAAAATAAATATTCATTGGTAGAGTGATTCTTGGTCTAAATATCATATTGCTCAGATCTCTTGGGGTTTTTTTTAAGCTTAATTCCTTGAAATAGATCTGTCAAAACATTGAAAAAAATAGTAGTATCAAAAATTTGTTCCTGTCTTAAAACTCCTCCTTTGTGGATGGTATCTTTCTAAATATATTTATGATTTCTTAATACAATTTCATAAAACTGAGATTCACCATTTTTAATAATCTCTTATGTTAACTTCAAATTTATGAGACAGCCACAGTACACCAGAGATAAGTCAATAGACAATGATTTTGTATGGCTTACTTCTGTTGTTCTTCAGAAGAACCTCCTACATGCTATACACAAACATGATTTCCCTTTGAGTATTTGTTTTCAATCATCATACATTCCTATTTTAACAAATAAAACAAAGGAAAGAAAGTCTCTATATGTTGACATAAGTAGCACAGTGAGATCTGAGTAATGCCTTTTCTCTCTTAAAATGGACAAAAATACTTTTCAGTCAAAAATGGAGTTCTGCTCTTTTCTTTGTTTTCTTCTTACAGACTGCAACCTTATTGAGTCACAGCTAATGTTCAGTGACCTGCTTTTATGTTCCATCTTTCAGGAAAAGTAGAGTTTTTTGGCATAGAATGCCAAAACAAGTGACACTGTTCCACTTTGCAAAATAGCAACAGCGGTAGTAAGCAAGTACTTCAGGGGCTACTGGGAACACTGGGATCATCAGCATAAGCAAGATCTTCTCCCAGCCATTTAGTAGTGAGCTATGTAGTAACCTGCTTCTCCACCCAGTTTAAATATGATAGTGGAGAGTATTAGTCTTGCATTAGTATGCTATTGAGTAAGTATCACACCGTAACAGGATTTCAGAACAAACTCTCAAATAATTTTTTAAAACCTGAGGAGGTAATAACCGTCAGGACAGCTTTCCTTTTAACCTATAGATAAATCAAAAAATCATAAAAGGGAATAATATTTGCTTGTGATATCTAAGTGTTAATGAACAAGCACATTTGTTGAAAACACTAGTCTGTTACACTGTACTGCTTGGAATTGAAGCCTGTATGCTTTCACTACCAATTCTCCCTTTGCTCCTCAATTGTTCTGAACTAGATTTTGCATTGACCAAGTTCTCTAAAAGAACAAGATTTGTACATAGGAAAGTGATTCAAGACAGTACCCTCTGTAAGACAAAAGCAAATGAAATTCTATAAAAGTCAATCAGAACGTGTAAAGGACTAGCTAATTGCAGATCTATTTTGGTTACTCAGTAAGTGTATACGCACCTGCGCAAACTAACTGTGATGTAAACTGTTTCTTACCTGCAAGTGGGCCTTAAGGGACTGTAGGCTAGGGAAGAAAAAATACATACAAACAGCTGGGCTTAAAGTTCTTTTGTAAAGAAACAAAGGGTCTTAAAGTAACAATATTTTCTGTAACACTAATTATAGTAATATATATATACATAATAGATTTTGCCTTACAATATATACAAATATGAAAAGAAAATGCAAGACTGCTTCCCACTACAGTCTCTGGAATGTCCAAAGGACAGAGGATTTTCTGAAAGAATATCTCTCTCCTTTCTTCTGCATATATCTATGTACACAGGCTGCTCTTTGATTTATAACCCCTCCGTCAGAATATGCAATTGAATCCCTCATCTTAGGTAGCTGATCAAGAGCTACTAGCATATGAGAATATGCCAGCCTTCACTCACCAGAAAATTGTCATTTTAGAGCCTTATTAAAATTAAGCTTAATTAAGATAGAATTTAGCACCTGATGAGGAAATCTCCCTCTTTTTCAGTCTTAAGGATAAAATAAACACGTACTTGAATTTTAAAAGTAACTAATTTATTTTGTAATTATCATGAAATCAGGAGGAATAATTTTGGGGTTTATGAATATTTTTTTTACAAGATGAATAATTAAAAATGCTAACATTGTTTGTTCTCAAATCCCAGACAGAATGACTCGTAAGGAATATTTTACAGTTATTAAACAAGGCATATTTTTCCATTTTCAGTTGTGGGAAATTATGTTTGGAATTAGCTTCCTTTATTTCAAGGAAGAACCATTTTAGCTGCCGTAACACACAAGAGAAAAGAGGCCAAGCTAAACGAAAATACCCTCAATCTCTGCCTCACTATCCCAAATTCTGGAGATGAATTTTAGCACTCAGCTTCCAAATAATACAGTGCCTTTTAATGTCATCAAACTTACTCAAAACAGTGTCTCCTACATTTCAGACTGAAGATTTTCATCCTGTAAAAATATGTGGACAGATATTCACAATCAAAGCATACTACAGCTTCATCCCAAAGACTTCCTACTGCATTGACAAACCAGTGATAAAAGCATTCTGTCCGTCCTCAGTTCTCTCATATTCTATCAGAGGAAATCTCTATAACACAAAGTGCCCACCTAGAAACTTTACCAATTGTAGCAGGAAGGATAACCTGGTTGGGATAGCAGGGCAGATAATCAACCCGTGGCAAATCTCCTGCTGTAAGCAGGAGCAATCTGTCTGGTTCTTAGGAATGGCAAGTACTGGTGTATTGGATGTTAGGATCATAGGTGAATAATAGTTAATGAAAGACACTGTCCTTTCACATAGTTCTGCTCTAAGCAAAGTCTGCTTAGATTAGTTAATTTGATTCTTACTTTATTTCAAAAATGAAGAGGTCAGAGAAAATCTAGTATTTCTTTCTGTATATATGTGTGTCTGGCTGAAAACTGATGAGAACTATTTTACTGGAGGTTATATCAGTGAAGCTATGATAAATCATCGGAGATTAAAAACATCATTACCTTCCATAGCTTTTTAAGTCATATATGACACCTAAGTTGTTCTAATTTTTGTCTAATAGTGGAGTAGATATACAGGGTCAGAGTAGAATTAGGGTCACTACAGCAGACCAGGATTCATTTCAGAAGAATGGAAGATTACTAGAAGTTCTTCACTACAAGTGAATTACTGCAGAAAAGTTCATCATTTGCACCTTCAATGTCCTTTTAAACAATTCCTAGATTAGTAAAGAAAATGGCCTAATTATGATCATATAGCTGATGTTTTTGCCGTATCAGTAAAACTGAGAAAGAATCCCTGATTTTGGTGATGTTCTTTCTGTGATCCTTATAAAAAAAAAAAAACACCATATCCTGAGAAAGCAAAATATTTAAAACTCTTTTAATCCCATAATTGGGGAAAGAAACTGACATCAGAGGACCTAAGAATAATTCATACCTAGAATTCCACAGGTAATTTCTATGTTTTAAATGACACAAAAAGTTAATTTTAGGAAAGGTCAAGTGAAAGGTATGTTGATTTCCTGCTATTTGCAAATTTCCAATACACACAGCTAACATATTTCTAATGGTATTCTCTCAGACATTTATACATTCACAAGGTATTTTAGTTCGCTAATTTCATAGTTTTCTCCTAAGAAAGTCTGTTCCTGCACTGCAATGCANGGAAGGGAAGGGAAGGGAAGGGAAGGGAAGGGAAGACCCTGCTGCAACCTATGATCAGCACCAAGGGAGAGAAGTGCACAACTGTCTCCTCAGCAAGGTGGGTTCCTCTTGCAGTACATAGACCTCTGTGGTGTCCAATTAGACCTCAGTCAAAACAAGACTTCAGAGTTAATATTTTAGCAAGATAAATATAGGAAGTTCATTCCTATTTTGACATTGTACATTGTTTCAATCTCTAGCAGGGACAGGAAAGCATTACAGTTTGAAGGGCAGAGTTACAAAAAGAAAAGACAAAAATGTTACACCACNTATGTTTTAAATGACACAAAAAGTTAATTTTAGGAAAGGTCAAGTGAAAGGTATGTTGATTTCCTGCTATTTGCAAATTTCCAATACACACAGCTAACATATTTCTAATGGTATTCTCTCAGACATTTATACATTCACAAGGTATTTTAGTTCGCTAATTTCATAGTTTTCTCCTAAGAAAGTCTGTTCCTGCACTGCAATGCACATACCTGTTCACAGAACCACAGACCCATAAATAATCTTTTTTGTCAGTGGTAATTCTGCTTCTAAAATTTATGCTTGAAAGTTACTTTCTTTATTCCCTTACAAGCTAAAAAATATATACCACATTATCCTTGAAATAAAAGGAACTTACTGAACATAAAGGTATTTCTTTAAAAATTTGGCCTCCATCAGAGCTTACGTAGGTGATAGGATAGAAAGGGTAGGTGCTTTTTCTTTGTGAGGGAAGGGAAGGG
>VXBW01007005.1:110605-131909 GCA_013400375.1 Thinocorus orbignyianus
GGCTGCCCAGGGAGGTTGTGGAGTCCCCTTTGGAGATTTTCAAGACCTGCTTGGATGCAATCCTGAGTAATGTGGTCTAGACAATCCTACTTTAGCAAGGCACTTGGACTGAGTGATCTCTAGAGGTCCCTTCCAACTCACAATCCCATGATTCCATGAATATTCCTACACAATTGTTATTCAAGCTAATATTTACTTCAATAGTGAAAAAAAACCAAGCTAGTTAGTAATATGTAATATACATGACATAATTATTTATATATTATGTAATATAGACAGAAATATGCCTTGATTTACTCAGTTGGAGGATACTTTATGCGATAACAGCCAGCTATGCCAAAGTGCCTGGGCCACTTTCTACAGTCTCAAAAGACCTCGAAGCCTTACCTCATACACCTCAGCTAAGACATCAGGGCTTCCCCATTATTGAAGGCCATCAACTGAGAAAGGAAATTAACAACTTCATTGTCCTTGCATTTGGTGGAAGACAGATCAATTATTCGAGGCACACCTCCACTCAAAGCTGTAAAAGGGGTTTGTGTCCCGTGTTTGTGATGCACGCATGTTTCTTGAGGTGGCAGGTGGAGGAGTCCAGCTTTGCTGGAAGATCCAAGCTGTCACCCTGGAGTTGTCTTCTAGATTGCCACACAATGACAGCTATACTAAAAACAGCAGTGGTGACTAACTGGAGTTGATATCTTTCACTCTTAATAAAAGCATTGAAAGCTGACAGATACCCATGTGTAGATACTGATAAGAAATACTTCCTATTTCTGAAGGAAAAAAAGTTAAAGAACATTTGTTTTGTCTCAAATTTCTAGTAGCTTAAATGCCTCATGAACTTGAAGCAGTATGTTTTAAATCTGTTATCAGCTTGTTTATGTCTTCAGGTCTGGAACACTTTTTTAAAAAACACATTTAATTTCAGTTAGATATTTGAGATTTGTTTCAGAAATTGTTTGCAGAGGGTCTTTGCATTCAGCTGTATATCCAGTTTATTATAACAATTCACAGAATCACAGAATGACATGGGGTTGGAAGGGACCTCTGGACATCATCTAGTCCAACCCCTAATTCCTTATGTTCTGGAAATCTAGGAAGTTTTTCACGAAAGAAATGAGTCAAGCAACTAGAAAAATTGTCTAACAATAATCTCTCTATTTATTCACTGAGTAGATATAAAGTGAGAACAGACTGTTTGTCATTATTTCAAGTAGTACCGTTTTGGAATACAGAAGTGTTACTTTGGTACAAACTGGTGAACTAAAATGGTCCTGAATAAAAGCACCCGTTATAACTATAGTGAATCAGTGTTCAAATTCATTTCAGTTTTTCAGAGTCTTGAATGTGACCATACTCAATTTATGATGATGTTATTGGCAGGAGTAAATCGTGCTTGCTGATCATATCATGAAAACAGTGCAGTGCCTGCAGTTAGATCACTAAGCATTTTATACACAGCGCTGAGTGAAAAGTTAGTGTATTAAATTTGTTTTTTTTTTTCCTAAAACTTTGAATATAAAGAAGTGTGCATTTCCAGATAAAATATTTGTCATCACTTTTAATTTAGAACAAAGTAGATTTCTCGAATTAGTGATAATTTTAAGTGACTAGTATTTCTTGCCTTTGTTTTTACATAATTCTCTGGTCACTTCTTGACTAAAAATGCATAAAATCTCAACGAGGAAGTATATAAAATCCTGACTGGAAAAGGAAATTTCTAGCTTTAAAATGACTGAAATACATTTTTGGGGGAAAAGGACAAATCTGTTATGATTTATATCACCTGCTTCAAGATCTCCCGTGACTTCTTTGATTCTTCTCCCACGTGTTTGTTCCTTCCTGCCTGAAAAGGTTGTTACTGAAATATCATAATGATTGTAGGATACCTTCATGGAGCCTACAATCTGCAGCACATGTGGGCAATGCACATGCATATCGTATATCTTGATTACAAATTGAAATATTAGCATCCGTAAACACCAGTCCTCATCATTTTGCAGTACAAAAGCTTTGTAAATTTCCCTGTGTACATTACTTATTCCAGCAACAATTCTAAAAGCACTTAGCTAACAAGAGTACTTCATATACACTGTTTAAGTAATTTCTAGAGTTTCAACATCAACAAAAGTGTATTGTGTAATACAGTATCTATGACAAACTCATTTCACTTCTTTGGACAGCTTATTAGATAAACTCTTAGCCAAGTTCTAGGAGCTTACTCTGTTCTAGCTGTATCTCCAGTTTCCATCTGAGATATCTTTGCATTTTTCAAGCAGGGATAACACCCTTAATACATTGTCGTCCCTTTACATAGTAGTCCTAACAGACAAGCAGAGTTGCCAAGCAACAGAACTCCTTTGTCTGTTGGGTAACCAGCAAAAATTCACAATCAGGAAACAGGCCTTGTATTGCAGAGATAGCAGGGACTGTCCATATCCACCCCATGTTTCCTTTGCTTCCTTTCTAGTGATTGAAGAAGGCTGAGGTGTGTGTGGGGGGGTTAGGTTCGTGGAGCAGTGATGGAGCGGGTGTTGGGGGAAGAGAATAAAGAAAAGGCAGACTGGAAGCAAAATAGTCTTTATAGAGCTAATAAGTTTCTGAATATGGGAAGCATTGGTAGAACAAAATTCAATCTGAAATGCAAATGTGACACATAATGTACCATAATTGTTGCAAACAGTCATGTAATAATTGTTAATAGCCAAGAGAAAACCTGCTCGCTTCTCCTACCAGAAATATCATATAATGATCTTCAAAGTCTTTTTCTCTCAAAGACCTGGTGAATCCAGTTTACAAGATCATTTTTAAAAATTGAGTGATGGAAAACTCACTTCGCCTTTGAAAATCAGCTCTTTTTACAAACATTATGTGAACTACTCTCCATAATTTACAGTAGACTTCAGCTTTTATGTTGATTGGACATATTTAGCAAAAAGTGGGATTTCCAAAAGCAAGATGATCCCAACCTTTGAAATTCAATATTCATTCTGTTTCTTTTTGCAACTCTATTTCCTACCTTATAACTATTGCAATAATACTGCTCAAACCTTCTACTTAATATTTCTGTTTGCTCTCCTTTTGTTGGATTACACAGAGCCCTTTCTCTTAAAACAAGGAATATTGCATATCCTGCTGTCTCCATCCCCTGCTATTACATGCATTGGCACATCCATTAATTCTTGATTACACAACGATAAACCCTCTCCATGAGCTACTGAGCCAGGCTGCAGACTTCCTTATTGCACTCCCAAGTGAATGCCTCCTTAGGTGTGTTCTTCTGAGGCATGACTTTTTTGAAAAGCCAGAATCTAAAAGTTAGAATATCAGACCACTAAATTCTATTATTTGTGTTCATTTAACCCTTCTTTGTATCAAAAAAATTGTCTATAAAAATAAACTTGATCTCAACAATTAGCAGAATACTTTTGGGTGAGCAGGTGGGGATTTTTGTTTCTTTAAACTGTAGGTTGACTCTAGGTATAGCTGGAAACAAAAAGACTAACAAATTTTGTTTTGGTGGAAAAATGTTTCTGTGTTTGCTTTGTCTAAATGAAAACCAAATGGGATTTCAACTATTTTAAACTTCCAGAAGTCCATCAATTTGATGCTCTATTTGTTTAGAAGTTTTATATAAAATTTAAACGTCCTGTATTTTCCACTACACCAGATAATTCACGCTTATCTTTCTTTAACAAGAATTCCTTTTTAATTTTCATATGGCAACACTATCTGAAGTTGGTTTTAAAATTTCCCCAACTAAACTCAAATAAAAGGAAATATTATCTTATAGGGAAATACAAAAAATATTTTTTTCCAGTCCAGGGTTTCTTTTGAAAACCAAGAATTTGAAATTAAAAAAATAATATTTTCTAAACTACTGTCCTCAATTTATAATCAAAGCCAATGTTTAATCAAAACTCAGTTGAATTTCAATTGCAAAATTGTTTTCTCACTAAAACTGTATTATTTAATAGCTGAAAACAGTCTTCTTTAGTTCTGGGCTAAACTAACACTTGTTCATATAGCTCTGTTACCTGAGGGAAAGAAACAAAACTTGTGTGGCTTGCATTGTTCATTTGACTAGTTTTGTTAGAGTTCTGTTAAAAATCAAGTATCTGGTTAACGATAGAGAGCACAACCACGCAAAATACATTCTGGGTTTCAATGTGAGGAAGCAGAAGACTAGCTTGTGGGATTCAGTCCTAGACTAGACTCGCTTTGAGCCAAAGCAAATCAAGATGAAATCTCCTTCCCCTTCTTCCTTCTTATCCTAATGACATAAGGGCTACACACATCCTAACTTTGTACTATTGTTCTCAGCTGTAACTGTAATGGATTAGGTGCAATACAAACTATCACTTTTCAGTTACACTGCTGATGAACAGATACAGATTGGAGGATTTCCAAATCTCAAAAGTGATCCTAAGGAGTCCATTCTTGATGTTCCTTATGCTACATTAAGTTCAGAAAGCAGAAAGTTCTGTTCTTTGCAATTATTTTTAATTAGTTGTTTGACTAAGGATTAAAATAAAACAAAGTCTATGCTTTAGTCATAAGAAAGGTTTATTATATTTGGGACACAGTGACAAACTTAATACATGAAATCAAATGAAACAAAAGTTCAGAAGGCAAATCCTCTTTTGCTTCACGTTACACTTGTTCGAAGAAATGGTCAAACAACATTGTACTATTAATTTATTATTTTCAGTGAATGTAGTTTCTGTTAGATAAATGTATTTTTCTGAAAGTTAGTGACTGCAAAAACTATGGCAATGGTTCTGCATACTTAAAAGATGAGCTGGAATTAGACAAGAGAAATGCTTTTAAGTGTATGAAGATACTGACTTTTTAAGATCTGTTTATTTGTCAAGGAATCCACAATGAGTTTACATGTATTCATTTTTTTATCATCTTCAATAATTATAATAGATTGGCTTCTCTTTGTGGCACTTCACAGCACCACCTGAGTTCATAAAAATGGAGACTATAACTTACACCACATAAAAATGTCCCAGGCAGGGGGTGAGGTGGAGCTGGGGTGGGGAGAGATTTACTTAGCTAACTAAGTTTTCAATTACTGAGTTCCCAGACCACTGCTCCCTCAGATGTTACGTACCCAGCATCATAATTGTACAGAAGTAGTGTCTGAGTGGACATCACACGTTGATAAATCAGCTATGTTTGCATTAAGTGAACTTCTTCCATTACAAAAAGAAAAGATAACCCTGGTTAGAACTCGGTGATGCAAAACTAATATTAACATCTGAGACACTTCCATTATGATGATAGGTTCTTCATAATTCTGTTCCTGAAAGTCACCAGGTAGATATACTGAACCTGAGTTTGCAAAGAGAATACCTTTTACACTATATAGTTATGCTGGGTTAAAGGCTCACTCAACATCTGCATATAATTCTGCTAATTTTCACTTGCATAATCTATGGTGTTTTCTAGAAAGATGATGAATAAAAACCAGCTTAGGAGTCCCATAAGAGAGTCAATCCTTAGGATATCATCACTCATGCTAAAGAGTAAATGTGCCATTTTAATCACCTTCTGAATTATAAGATCATTTTCAAGATCAAAATATTTTATACTTTGAACTGCGAGACATTTATATGCTGTAGGAATTCTCACATTTTAAATTGACTCTAAAGGAATAATGTCTGAAAAGCATCTGTTGTTTACTTTTGAAAAGAAATCTAACATTGTATTTACCCACAGATGGGATAGATTGCACACCATTTTCCACTGCAGCTCTATTACTGCTTTTCAACAGTGAAAACATTTATCTTTGGGGGCAAAACTCTTCCCAGGAAACTAAGCAAGAGGCAATGCTGGTAGGAGGATCCCTGCTTCAGCCTTGAATAGTTTATATGCCTTGCAAAGGCCAGCATGATGAGGATGCTGGAACCCGTTTTAGTCAGAGATGGAAATGAGTCCAATCACAGAATTACAAAGACAATAATATTATTGTTCAACTTAATAATTCAAACAAAAGTTAAACAACAATGATGAAAAGAACCTAAGGAGAGGCAGTCCCTATATTCTAGCCTTGGGGGGTTTTGTTGTTTGGTTTTTTTTTTTCCAGATTCTTCATCACATTCAATTCTCCATAACTGAAGTACCTATTATTCAGTTTCAAACATGAATCACAAAGGTGATATAAAGCACTTTTTCTTATACTAATATTTCCACTTTTGCCAAATCTGGGTGTTGGAGTCAAAGTCAGACCTAGGCCTCAGAAAAGTAAAACCACAGTTTTGCTAATGTGGCTGGAACACCTCTGATTCATAAACAAGGTCATCTAAAGGTAAATGAGGCAGCTCTGCAAAACAAAGCAGTCAGGAATAACTAGCTGTGATCTTCAGGTCTGGCCACCCAGCACTGCACACAGAGATAAAGCATTTTCTGTGGCTTTGCTGAGTTTCCAGAACCCCACAGTGCTAACGGCTGCTTCAGACAGCTGAAGTACAAGTCAGTATTGCATTTATGGAATGCTGTTTGCCTTGGGGATTGCCTAGCTCCCCCCAGCTGTTCAAGTGGATCCAAATGAAAGTGAGAACCTGGCCAAGTATATTGACATAAAATTGCCATTAAAGAATTATACAACTCTTCATTAAATTCTTGGCTTCCTATTCATAATAAGAGATCTGTGGGTAAGAATAATAATTTGAGCATTTGCAGTTAAGTTACTCCAGGTGTTATTAAACTAATATGATGTAACTGACATGTAGCATATTGGTTATTACCCCCTACAATCTGTATGGAGAAAACATGTTCTATCTCCTTAGGCCAATAAGATGTGGAAAACATTTTGATGAGAAAACAGAACAGTTTTACGTAGTACTTTAACACCATAATCCAAACTATACTTTTGTGAATTAAGGGACAAAATGACTTCCTTGGTGTGAAACAGAAAATATAATCAGGATGTTTGAACTGCATGGAAGTTTTGTCAAATAACAAAACTTTAAATAATGCATATAAATGGGTACCTGAATGAAAAGAATACAGTTCCAGAGAGGAATACTTACAATGTGGAACAAACAGTCTGTTCGCAAAGAACCTGCCTGTGCATACCTCCATAGATGAACTTCACTGACTAAGAAGAAGAAAAGGTTTGAAACCGAAGGGAAGCTAAAAGAACATCTGAATTCTTTGTGTTTGCACTGAAGGACGATGACAACTCAAGGAAATGCAGTGTATACCCTGAAGGAAGCTGTAGTGCATGCAAGTGCAGCAGTACTGGCATTCCATGCTTCAAGAGCATTACATTTTGAGTGTCTACTGGTATTAAAGTGCAAGAATAATTATTTAGTCTATTTCACAGCAACAGGATCTTACCCAACGCTGGGTAAAAAGCTCTGAACAAGATGCAGGAAGAGAGGTAGTTACATTAAGGAAAAAAATAAACAAACAAACAAACAAAAAACAGCAACAACCCAAGGGATTAAACCTGAAAAATCTTCTGCCACAAGTCACTGTAATTACTGCGTATATACTATTTTCCCAAAGTGTATATGTTTGCATACTTTTGAACTTCCCACAGGAATATTTTGGGTTCTCATCCAAATATCATCAATATTACCGTGCCACTTTGTAAGCATGAAATACTACTATGGTCCTTTGGACAGGATCCTAGATTCATGTTTCTTCTATGCCTTTCCAAAAGAACAATAGTGATTTGCTGATGACAAGCATGTTCTGCACACATCTCTGCATCCACACAATTTTTCTGAGAAGAAAGAAGAAAATTCATGAATCAGCAAAGGTTGAAAAAAAAATTCCTGTCATTCTAAGTCAGCAGCAGTGGAAGCAAAAGAGAGACTAGCCAAATTACTCAATGTCACGTGCATGTTGGAAGATGTGTCAAAATCCTGGCCAGTGTTCCATCTTTTCTGAACAGATTAAGTTTGTCCGGAGAGTCTGAATACCAGGCAAGCTTCTATTTCTATGGTGGTGTTGCCATGATCACAGGCTGAGGTCTGTATTTCAAAACAAAATATATAAAGAAAAACTACATTTTACCTTTTTGAACTTAGGAATTACATATTCACAATAAGAACAGTACAAATTATATCTTCTATGGATTCAGCCTAAACAATTAGTCAAAGGACTGATTGAAAACTGCCATGATAAAAATACCATTAATTCTAGTCACATATTGGTAAATCATTACATGCTAACCTAGTGGAAGGATTTTAGTATAAATTAGACTACTTAGCAACAAACCCAGACCTTCTTTATTCTATTTACAGTATATATAAATAAATTAAGGTATCAACTGCTGTAAAGCTGATCAAAAGTTATGGATTAAAAAACCTTCAAATTAGGGCCATTTGGGGAAATGTGTCAATTTCTATTAAAATGTTAATTGCAAGCCTGGAAATTCAGAGAAGGAAAACACAAAACAAACCAAAACTAAACAAAACAAAATATGCAAGGATTTTGTCAGCATCTATACACAGGAGAAATAAATAGTATGAATCCATGTTCCTACGTTCAGTCAACAAGTATAAGAACTAACTTAGTCCCTGAGCTCTCTGTCATCATCCTACTAGTTATTCTAGGACTTAGTTCCCTCCTTCTTAAAAATAAATAGATAGACAGATAGATAGATAGATAGATAGATAGATAGATAGATAGATAGATAGATAGATAGATAGATAGATAGATAGATAAAGGCACAAAGGCAGGTTATGAAATCTCAATTTTTGATACAATGGAATTTCTGAAGGAAAAGACCCTAGTCTTTTGCCTATTTTTTCCAAATCTATACAACACAACTGCACAAGACAGGGAAAGGGTGAAAGATGTAGGTAAGTAGAGCTACAATGCTACATAGCACAGTGTGCATTCCTACACAGTGCACATAACTGCTTGATCTTTGTTATGACATCTTGTCACTTGTATCCAAGTCTCTACATTCTGGGTTTTGTCTGTTTTTTTTTCTTTTTTGGTCATAAAAAATAATGAGTATAAGAGTTTCCTATTTCAAAACACATTCCAACCTGTTTGAAACACAGATAATTTTCTTGCATGGTTTTATATATGGTCACAATGTTCTTAGCCTGATTTGTGCTGCTGTGAAATGCTGTAGTACAAAGAAATAACGAAATTTAAAGAAAGATCTGACTTTTTTTTTTTTTCCCATGCAAACCCATTGTAAACCTGTTGCAAGAAATAAAAACTGGTTGATATTTCCCAATACTGCTTCCCAGGTTATTTTTATTTATTTATATCTTTTAAATTAAAACAAAGCATATCCTTTGTGTTTTATAATGAAACTTCACAGAACATTTACCCATCAGCTTTACGGTCCTTGAGCTTGGATATTCTGAGAAACAGAAAGAGCACTATTAGAGCACTAAAAATTACTTTTTTCTGTTCACTGCCTTTGCTTCCTTCATTATACTTGGTCTCAGTGGTTCCCAGACAAATATCAAGATGTCACCTGTGTGGTTCAAACACTGTAAAGCTAAGGTGCAGCTTTGAGCTTAAGACAATAGGTACTGAGGTAATCACAGTGGGTTTGTGAAATTTAACATATGGAGTATCAGAGTTTCATCAGGTGAGGCTAAGCCACAAAAGATTGGGAACATCTCATCAACAGCAATTTTCAAAAGCAATATTTCCTTCCTTCTTTCCTCCCTTCCTTCCTTCCTTCCTTCCTTCCTTCCTTCCTTCCTTCCTTCCTTCCTTCCTTCCTTCCTTCCTTCCTTCCTTNTCCTTCCTTCCTTCCTACCTTCCTTCCTTCCTTCCTTCCTTCGTTCATCCATTCCTATCTAGTTTTTCCTAAAAAATCATCTTTTCTACCCTCTGTCCTTTTAATTTTGCTGCCTGAATTTTGTTGCCTGGCAGTGACAGCTCCTTCAGGAGTAGTGCGGTACGATTTTATTTTCATTATGCCAGCAAGATGACTCTTGTTCCATTTGAAACATACAACTCCATTTTACTGTTATCATGTAATTACATATTTCTAATGGAGAAAAAGGTGTACAGTAATATTTTTATTCAAATGTATAAATTGTTCTGTAGCCAAAATATTACTGTGAACCTTAACAGAGATTCAATCTGTTCATAGTTCCATATTTTTATTGTAGTCTGATTTGCCAAAGTAGTTTTTATACTAGCATTCTGGTGCCTTTCCAAAACTCAAATATTAGCCATTACATTAAAAAATGCTAATAGTTTTTTGTACATTTAAAAATAAATCTCTTAAAGAAATTTTTCACTTTGAAGATTTGTTATGTCATCAGTGCTTCAGGAAAGTCTTTTTTTTTTTTCTTATAATGATAAATGAAAACTACTTCGTGTGCTCAGAAATAATATTTTGCATTATTTAATAATTCATGTATTCCTAAATGTACAAAAATAAAATCTTTAGTCCCCACTCCAAAACAACTACAATATGTTAACTTTAAGTACAAAACATTGATTTTATAGAATGGTTTTAATAGAACATTAGATTCAATAAAGTATTGGCTTGCTTAAATGATTAACTGTGGTTGTGAAGATTTCTGTACAGTTCCTCACTACTTTGCTGCCTTTCTGAGACTCAAAGTTGGATTTTTTTCTAAAAGTGGCAACCTCAATTTGAAACCATGCAGGTGAACAGGAGATATGATCTTCAGTCTCCTCCATCCCATATGAAAAGTCTTTAAGTAATACTATGTTGTATAAAAGACGGAAGCAGAAAAACATCTCATTTCATTTAGCTACATTTTCTAAATGAGTGATTGACTGACTCTAACTTAATTTTTGAAAAGTAAAACCAACAGCTGTTTCCCAAACAGGTTTGTATCTGACATCTCCAATAAGTGGGAAGGCCACAGCTCTCTGTCGTTCCTTATTCACTAGTTTCCCACATTTCTCTCCAGTTGAAAGACTTGTCATCTGAGAATTTAGCACAAACATCAAGAAACAGACTCAGTAGTTTGCCAAATATGACTAAGATGCCTAAGCTCGGACTGCGTTACTCCATTACCAGTTTGGATGTGAAATGTCCTTGAAAATAATCTCTGTCTCTGCATGGAGTCCATAGCAGCATTACAGTGAGAGTTCTCCTACATTTGTGTTCATTTTGGTACATTGATCAGGGTGTACACCACTGAATCCATCTCAAACATCCCCCAAAATTGCTTATATCAACTGAGATCATCAGTAAGAATAACGAATGTGTTGAGTCTGCATCAAGGAATCTTAATTCTCAATACTTGAAAAACAAGATTTTAAATGATAAAAAAGCCCATAACCACTTGAGCTCACCTACAACAAAGTCAGCACAGATCTGGCAGATACCTAACAAGAGTAAAACAAGAAGGTCCCTTGAATGGGTCAGGATTAGTGATAAAACTTTCTTTGCAAAGAGAAACCTCAATTTGTACAACAACCTACAGCACAAGCAAACTCTGACTTCTATAAAACATTTCCACCTGTGATAATTTCCTTCCCTAAGATGATTCAGGGAGTCCAGCCCACACCAAAAGAGCTTGAGCTTAGGTCTTTGAAGACTTCAGTTCTCATAAATTCACTGGTCACTCATCGTTTAAGGTTCATATAAGTGTTATATATGAAAAATAAATCACTCCAATGTTTTAGGCAAAGAACAAGTCCCCTGGTATAGTATATTGGCAATGCAGGCAAGATAACAAAATATGGACTATACAGAATGTTAGAACTGATGTTTACTGTTACAGGAGCTTCTTTAATTTCTTTTTCCTATAATATCATACATGGATTTATAACAGGTTATTCATTTGCTTCCGGAGAAACAGGGAACTAAAAAGCTTTCCCTTCCAAATTTTGACCACACTTCTGAGTTATCTATTATATGCATGGACATCTTTTTTTTGTCATCTTTCCCGCTGACAAATGCATACTTAATGTAGTGAATACTGCATTTGTTGGCAAAATAGGTACATTCTGCATCTTCTATTCTATGAGGATTTTAGGTAAATATTTTTTTATGAACACACCTCTGTCACTTAAACTGTTATTCCTCTTTTTTTGTCAGTGGAAACCTGTGAAGTAAGGAGCGAAAAGAGGGAAAGCCAGGTTAATCTTTAAATCCTATGTTAGGATGGAATGTCAGATTTTAAAGAGTTTGTGTTGGAAGAGGAAATGAGTTACCATTTATATAGATATTATGGGAAGGCATAATGTTAAAAGGATATATAATTTTATACACACACAAATCCATATATTTAATATATATATTTTTTGTCATATACTCAGAGGGAGAATGACTATGGAAATAATATAATTTTTCAGTCGTATACAGTCCTTTTACTATGTCTTCTTTCATTGTAAACTTTGAAAGTATGAGATGGACAAAGAGATGTTCAGTTTCTGAGAGCTTCTTTTTCACAGAAAAGAGATTACCACAGCAAAGGTTTAGAAATAATTGCAACTGCCACCTTACACATCTATCCTATCTTGGTATAAATAGGAGATGTAGAAGTTTACTTCACACAAACATAGAATTTGATCTCATTTTCTTTCCCTTTCTTTCCTCTTTCCTTCCATTTTCTTTCCTTTCCTTCCTGGCTGCATGGGTAGGAAGATTTTATTTCTGTGTATTGTATCTCACTGTCTCTTCAGCAGAGACTCGCTACCACATTTTTCTGGGCTTCAGTAACTCAAGGAAACATGGTTCATTCTGTTAAGATTTCTCAAGCGAATTTGAAAGAGTTATTTAAAACCCGGTGTTTAAACCCAAACCTTAGCATGTGATAAAATTGCTGAATAGCTGCAAGATAATACTATTAGCCTCATTCATCTGCTAAGTTAAAGGAAGTAAGGAAATGGTAAGCAAACTATGGACTCTGTCATAAATGTCTGCCACATGACACTCTGGAGTTGCTTATCTTTTGAATCTTTCAAATTTACCTATAGTTTTCCTTTATTGTATTTTGTTTTGTTACTCATATTTGGTTTTTAGAAAGTGTAATCCCTATTTTTGAATGACAGGGACTTCCATCAAATGCTTGGGCCAGTCGTCAGTACATCTACAGACATCTGCTACACTGGCTGCTTAAACGCTGTCAGTGATGCCTGCCATGCTCCTCCTGTCTGGCCACTTTGTGGCTCTGAAGATGCATGGGATGAGCCATCCCAGTGATATTCTTATGACAGGCCTTTAGCATGAGTAGCATTTGTTTGCTGAAGAATCCAAAGCTATAAATACAAAGTAATAGATTCTGTGGAAAAAGAAATGGAGGTTTCTACAGTTAATAACACAAAATTGTCCTGTATCTCAGACAAATGTCTAGCCTACTCCCATCTTGTAAAGGACCCTAAGCCACCAAAAAGAGCTATTTTAATCTCTGTACCAATATTGCCAAATTCTTGACCACGGACACCAGGATGACAGACCACTCCTGATCTATTTCCCTGTGTATTTTCTGATACAGAAGAATGAGGGACCTTTTATTTTTCTATTTTTTTTAATTAATATTTTTTATATATAAATTACATTATTTGAGAACAGCATAAACAGAAACTAAAAAGATTTTTTTAAATCCATATCCTCAGTAGAAATACACCTTAATAGCAGTTGCATTTTTGTCCTTTTTGTTACTGCTCCTCTAGTAATTTCCCTCTGTCTCCTGTACCAATCTGATTGCTACCCTAAACCCCTTTCTCTGCCTGCTCATTTCATAGCTTTTCACCATGCCTCCTCTGGGCAATACAAATTCTGTCTTGCCATGCTCCACCCAGCAAGCACCTCACTGATCAATAAGACAGCCAGCCCCCTGCACAAGAGTCACCAAACAGAAAAACCCTGATCAAATTCCAGTTTAAATTTCCTTGCTCTCAGTATTCTACTGCATGTCATCTCCTGGCAGCCTAGAGGGAAAATTACAGAAAAGGTCTTGCTTGTGTCCTAAACAGAAAATAGGCTTCACCCAAACCCATGATATTGAAATATATGCTGAGGAAATTCAGCATGCTCAAGATAATCATTATTGTAAAAGAATTTAACAATTAGTCTCTGATGAGGTTTTCTGATGTCGTATGAGCTGTAATTTGAGACAATAACACTTGTTTAAATCTGGACAATGTTTCTTAAAATCTTGAAGGATTTTCCATATACTCAGCAGCTCAAAAATTAGCAAATGTCAGTCTTTTTTTTTGGAAAGTAACATCTGAAATGGTGTAACTACATGAAATTTGGTTGTTCTCTATGTCCTTTAAACAAAGACAGGTGACCAGCAAGAAAATTCTGTCCAAAACGGTTAAAGCTTGGCAAACTTTTAAGCTGAAGTCAAGGATGTCATAATAGACACCATTACCAAATTAGTATTAGGTATCACTGCCAGTGCCATTTGTTGCTTGAAGCACTTTCAGGATAAAAAAATTGTACAATGCTGACGCAGCATATTTTAGAAGATAGATCGTGATAGAAATGACAATTCAGTGTAAAATACTTGGTAGGTTTTGTTAAGGGTTGGTTTGTTCTTTTTATCATTACTCTCTGGAAACAAAAGACTTTTTACATCTGCGTAAGGAGCTAGATCATCAAGTTCTCTGCCTGCCCCTGCACATTTGCACAACCCTAATAGTATACTCCTCTAGCAGAGGCAGCACTTATAGATGGAAATTCAAGTTTTCTGACCTCTGCAGCTTCGGTTTCACATAGACACCAGATTCACCTATCAGCTCCAACCTCTGAACACATCACTTGGGTGTTGTCTAGTCTTGGGATCTGCATGAGCTAAGCACATCTAATTTACTTATTCTTGTCTGTTTAGTAACTGAAAATTACTCTATTACAGCCAGGTAAGACAAGGGCTTAGAAACTTGGAAATTAAGACAGCAAAAACTTGGATTTATTATCTACTTTTTTGCAATTTTATAATTTTGTTTGCCATTAGAAATTGATCATTAGACTCTAGAGATATACAACATACATAAAACAAGGGCTACCAGAAAACATTCCATTAGTGGAAGGAGGTGATGGTTAGCAATGTAACCGCCTAGTGTGTGTTAGGACTATTATCACTAGAATGTATAGTCCCATTTCTGCTTTTCTCCAGAAAATATAAATGTCCCTATAGAGAACAGACGGTTAATAATATTACAGAAATAAATGGCCCGATTGCTTCTACCTGACATCCTTATTAACCATATGAGTCTAATTAAATACAGAAGATTCTTGTAAATGAACTAGCACAGACTAACCTGGGGTCTTGTTTTGATGCTACAAACATGATGATTAGCAGCTGCCCGGAGCCTCAAGAAAGAAAGCAGAGAAATTGAAAGCTTTGTTTAACTCTGCATTTTTTGTTGTGAAAATCAAGTTAACATGCTTTTGTCTATCTGTACCTAATCAAATACAGGTGGAGAGAAGGCAAAGGGAAAAAAATTAAAGCAAAAGCTACACTACGGTCCTAGTGTTTATTGGGGATACAAGTCAATCTCATGAAACAACAGAGACTAAGTCACTGGAGATTCATAAACTGTCACATTGTCAAATTTAAAAATGTTGTGGTTTTATATTACTACTCATTGTATTTTAAAATAATCCCATATACAAGGATGTAACTGATGTCATATGCTTGTAGGAAGACTGTGTTAGTTTGTGTGATGGAAGATGGCCACTAGCTCCCCCTTATAGTGACAGCATCCTCATAACCTCACAGTGCAAGGGTTAGGGGGTTTTGGTTTAAATATTTAGATATCTCAGCTTTATTTGCTATTGATTTTATTATACATTTTTTTCCTGACTGACTTCTAGTTTAACAAAGAAATACAATAGTCCTTCTATTCATTACCTGCAGGGCAAGAACTTTGACCCCAGTCAGCAGCTAAGCACCGTGAAGACACTTGTTCACTCCTCTTCCCTCTGATGGGACAGGCGACAATAAGAGCAAAAATAAGAAAACTCATGGGTCAAGATAAAAGAAGTTTAACAAGCAAAGGAAAGAGGATGAAAAAAAAATCCAAAATGTTATACAAAAGCAATCATTCACCATCTCCCACAAGAAGACCAAAGACCAACCAGTCTCAAGAGGAGCAGTGGTACCTCCCCAAACTCCCTTCCCTTCAGTTTTAACTTCTGAACACTATGTTACATGTCAGGGAACATCTGTTTTGTCAGTCTGGGTCAGTTGTGCAGGTTGGCTACTGACAATTTTTTGCCTGCTCTCAGCCCACTCTGAGGGAATGCAGACCAGGAAAAAGAAATAGCCTTGATGCTATGCAAGCACTATTCAGCAATAGTGAGAATTTTGGTGTGTTGGCAACACTATTTTAATCACAAGTCCAAAACATAACACCATAAGAGCCACTATGAAGAAAAATAGCTCCATCCTAGTCAGACCATATACTGTCCTATAATATAAGGTTTCCAGGAGTAGTTGGATTTATTCAGGACTTCAGTAGACAGCCAATCCTACTCAGGCATATTGCTCTACCTCTTGGTCATGAGGATAGAGTAGTTTTAAAACAATAATGCTCTGAAAAAAAATGAAGTAGAAGAAACCACAAGGCATATCCTCACTGAGATCGAAATTACTTTCTCTTCTACTGGCTCAAACATATCTCCTCACCTGCAACTGTAAGGAATAACACTGTACCCAGTTTCTATGTTCTGTGATACCTATAATAAGGATATTTTAACCCAAACACTCTTTTTATCAGTGACACTCCTTGTAGCATTCTCATTCCTACTGAGTGTCTAATGACTTTTGGCACAATCCCCAGTCAACAAGTCTTTCTTTCTTGGCTGAAAATTTGAAATCCACAAGTGTTCTCCCTCATGTGACAATATTTTCATCTTGTCAGTAGTAGTACACAACTTTCCTGGCCATGAAACATAGAGTGTACACTGATTTTCAGACAGAAACCAAATGACTACACTATGTTAAAAGAGCTCAATATTTTTGCACAGCCAAAAATGTTCTTACAATAAGCACTTGGAAGTTCCAAATATGTGACTAATTAAACTCTTTTAATAATATTAACTTTCAACAAAATTGTGTAGGCCAGCCCAGACATATCATCTTGAGGCTTAGCTGCCACAAACCGAGACTTCCAGAATATCTCTTTAGCACAAGAATGAATATAGATACCTCAGAGAAAGTACTGTGAGAGAAAAACAAAACAACAATCTAAGACTTAAAGCTTTCCAAAAGTGTATCTAAGTCTCCATCTATTCTCCTGTTTTCTGGGAAAAGAAAATGCTGGGTGTCCATCATTTGATCTGGTCTCACAAGCTGTACAAAATAATGCACATCTATGATTTACACATACCTACTCACATACATATGTATGTACTCAGTGTAAATATAAGATGTATATCATTATCTTACACAAAGATAACTTATACACCTTTATCAAAATATAACATAAAATAGAGATTTGCAATCATTTTTCATTGTGATTGAAGTTTCAGTGGGAGTATACACATGACAAAATGAAGAAGATTTTTAAAATTTACTCCCAGGTAGTTACCCCAAATGTTGTGTGTGTAACCCGAACTGAGGTTGGAAAAGTTGAGAAGCATTCATGGATTTTTTTTTTTTTTTTTCATACTTCTCCAGCTATTGAACACCTTCATCAACAACCTGGATGACAGGAAGGAATGCACCCTCACCAGCTCTTGGATGACAGGTAGAAGGAACGATCAAAGCACCACTTCAGAAAACTTCAGAGAAAACTTCAGTAAAATGAAGGAACAAGCTGACAGAAACCTCATGAAACAAACTCAAATAGAAGTCCTACACCTGGGATTTCCCAACTCCATGCCCTGGGGACCAGGGTGATTCTTTGCAAGAAAGGACCAAGTGATCCTGGCGCACTATTATCTCAACGTGAGTTTGCAGTGTTACCTTATTACAAAGTTGACTAGCCGTATCCTGGGCTAAATTAGCAAAATCACAGACAGCAGCCTAAAGAAGGTGACTACTCCCCTCTAATCAGCTCTGGGGAGGCTGTATTTGGCACACTGCTGTGAGTTCCCCACTGCAACAAACAAGAGCATTCAGCAGATGGCTGCTAGGATAGCTAGAGAGCTGGACAACTGTATACTTAAGAATAGACAGAGGAAACACTTCTGCCTATCCATTCTGGAAAAGGGGTTGAATGGGGGTCTGATTGCAGCCTTCAGGTAGAATCAGATGTTTCTCAGGCATGCATAGTGAGAGGATGAAAGGCCACAATAACAAGTCACAACATGTGAAAATCCAGCTAGATGGAAGGAAAACATTTCATAATGAGAGTGGTCAAGTAAGTATGTCCCTAAAAGGTTATAACATATGTTTTCAGAGATCTTGAAAAATAGCTGGACTATATGCTAAGTTATCTGATCAATCTTTGAAGTTACATCTGCTCGGAGCGGAACTGGGAATTAGATGTCCTCCAGAGATCCCTTCCAGACTGGTTTATGCTATGATTCTCTGTTGTATCTGGAGGGAAAACCATACAATTAGGTAGGAAAATCAATGGAATAATCAGTACAATGGTTCCAGATACTCAACAAAGAGCTTTGTAGGTTTTAATAGCCAAAATGGGTGGTCCTAACACTATCATGTTTCTTGCTACTGGTTTTAAATTAATTGCACTGATACAAATACTGCAGAATACACTACCTGAAAGTATTGCTCATCGAAATCAAAGCATAGAAAGATATAATCGGATAACCTTAGGGAAGGACAGAGATATTGCCTAATTAATCAAGCATAAAATATATACTACTCTATGTGCAAAATAAGCTTCAGGATCAGTGGTAACCATTACTTTTTCAATGTTTCCCCTTTAAATGATGTACATGACTTGCTACAGGATATTGCACTTCTTCGTCTCCAGCAGTGCCATTTTCTGTATCTTGAAGAATGGAAGGAGGACTCCTGTCATTGCCTTGGGAAGCAGAATTGTACCACTAAGTTCTTATTTTCCCAAGTGTGAAGAAGCTGGGAAAGCTAAATCCACTATCCAGCTCTCCTGGGAAAGCAAATGCAACTGCCTATGAACAAACTGTCCCATAATGCCATTTACAAATCAAAACCACCATATATTCATCATTAAAAGAGTGGATTAGTTATTCCAAATTAATGGCAATGTCTAAGGCAGCTTGATAATACATAAGATAGTGCAACCAATATGCAGAATTTTCACATATTGTTATTAAACATCATCTAATATAGTCCTTTTGAAGATCAATCTAGTGAAAATTCATTGGAGAAATTGTGACAAGGTAAAAGTCTGGAATGTATATATGTAAATGACCTCAAAATCAGCACTTCTTTAGTCTCATAAGTACAAGGGAAAATGAACAAAATATATATCATTGTATTTGATCACTAACATTCTCACACAAATTAGGATTTTAGAATTCAGAATAACAGGAACCTACAAACTTTGTCAGGTGATCTTCATTAAACATACTAACACAATGAAAGCTTAAAAGCAACTGTTTGGGTTTTTTTTCTTACCCAGTGGTGATTCTGTTTCTTTCTTCTTTATCTATTTTTTTTAATCTATTTCTTTCTATTTTACTATTTCTTTTTTCTTTTTCCCATTCTTTCTTTTCTGTTTCCCACCAACATTTTGCCTGAAAGAACTATTACAGAGGGAAATACATATGCAGAGGGAAAGATGACCACGATGTAGAGATATAACATATCATTTAATCCACTGTAGAAAGAGATACTATACATAAATTTTATTTTTCTTAACTGAACAGTTAAATATCCCTAACAGTTAAATATACTTAACAAAATCATCCTTAAATCCTTACATACCTCTTCCTCCTTCATGCTAGCAGAAATTTACTGACTTAAAAAAAAAATAAATAAAAAAAAAAAGGTTGTTTTCAGCCTGTTAAGTACTTAATTTATAAGAGAGTAATTATCGTTGTGATTTACTCTCCAAGAAAGACATATTTTACTGGGACAGAAAAACTCTATTGGTTGTCATTTGCTAAATGATTAGTCAGAATTTCATGAGTTTTCTATACTGGAATTACTTTACATTTCACAAGTTTAAAACCTTTTCCACGATGAAAACAGAGATAATATATTTAGCTAAAATAAAATTTCATAACTGGAAGTTATAATAATTATTTTTTCAGAATTTTAAATGACAGCAGGAAACAACAAATTATACATAATAAAATTTGAAAGACAATTATAAAAGTGCTAACTGTAGAAAGTTAAGATCTGTATTTTATAAAGAATCATAGAATGGCTTGGGTTGTAAGGTATCTTAAAGATTACCTAGTTCCAACCTCCCTGCAATTTGCAGCAACACCTCCCATTAGGCATCATCACACAAAGTTCCATGCAGCCTGGTCTTGAAGACTTTCAGGGGTGGGGCATCCACAATTTCTCTGGACAAACTGTTCCACTGTCTCAGTACCCTCAGAATGAAGAATTTCTCCCTAATACCTAACCTAAATCCACCTTCTTTCATTTAAAACCATTACTCTTGTCCTTCTCCAGGGATCTACACTCCCTGATAAAGAGTCCCTCCCTATCTCTCTCATAGGTTCCCTTTGGGTACTGGAAGGATGCTGTAAAGTCACCCCAGAACCTTCTCTTCTCCAGGCTGAACAAACCCAGTCTGCTTTCTTAGGAGAGGTGTTCCAGTCCTAATCTTTGTGGATCTCCTCTGGACCCATTCCAACAGGCTCATGTCCTTCTTATACTGGGGACTCCAGAGCTGAATGCAGTACTCCATGCAGAATCTCAACAACAGTGGAGTAGACAGGGAGAATCACCTCTGTCAGCCTGCTGGCCACACTTCTTTAGATGCAGGTCAGGATGTGGTTGGCTTTCTGGACTGTGAGAACACATTGCTGACTCAGGTTGAGTTTTTCCTTCTCCTCAGGACTCCTCCATCATCCATTCTCCACCCAACCTTTATCTGTGCTTGGGATTGCCCCAACCCAGGCACAAGACCTCACACTCTGCCTTGTTGAACTTCATGAGGTTTGCACAGGCCCAGTTCTCAAGCCTGAAATTATCTCGTGTTTGTACTAGCTTTCCAAACCTAAAGGCTAGAAGTAAATCAATGACTCGCTTACATTTAAGAAGAAGAAAGCAGCGTATTTTTCAGCAAATATGAACTGACAAATCTTCTGTTTATTATAACAGCTTACACCAACTCAAGATCTGACCCAGGCAGTGAAATTAAAAATTATTTCAAACCTGTGTGTGTGAAATAAAGAATAAAAGATTGTTCTCTAGCAGAAAAAAAATGGTACCAGATTACTAGCAACATGTAGTGTTAAACATTGCACCTACTTCAAGCAAGGAAATGCCAATGAAATTCAAAATTAAAAAAATTCAAA
>VXBW01007005.1:131943-143091 GCA_013400375.1 Thinocorus orbignyianus
ATTTCCTAACAGTGAATGAAGAACACGTTCAATACTACTGGAATAAAAGGTTAAAAAGTAAGTCATGAAATCATAGAACTCTGCAGAGGTTTATTGAGCCACTGCATTATTGATGGAAACATTCTAAATTGGATAATAAATTGTCTTAGTAGTGTCCTTGATAGCCAAAGGAAAGTGGTAAATGAATACAGAAGGAACAGGAAGGTGACAAGCAGACTGTCAATGGGATCTGTGCTATGTCTGATATTGTTCATATGGTACTGTATATCACTAACCTTTAAAGCAGTTGCTCATCTGCTGAGTGATTACCACATAGTTTGAACCCATTTTGATTTTTCTATATCTCAGGAGAAGTATTTATTCAAACCTGAAACCTGAACTGTGTAATTATGCTAATTTTTATTTTCTGCCACTCTAGAGCAACAAAAAGATTATGAAAATAAGCTGTCAAGAGAATTGTTGGATTAAAGGCTTGTAATTTATGTGAAACTATTTAATGATTTCAAGACTACGTGATAACATGATTACAAAATGACTTTTTCTACTTACCTTCTCAAATACAAAAATCACGGAAAGCATGAAATGAAATTTGGCATTCTTACCACAGCTCTCAAATGTCAGCAGTGTTGAAATAAACTGGTATTTGGGTCATTGCTTGTGATCCATTGTCTTCATCCAAACTGATGTGAAGGCAATGCCAGTACAAGTCTACAGCTACCCGAACACTGTATTGTTTGAAGATAAGGAAACATTCCTCTCTTCTCAATGTAAAACTTTCCACACATTTGAACTGAGACGTTCAGGTTTGTTATGCACCAGTTTGCTACTTCAATCAGATCCTGAGACGATATTAAGTTGGTAGCTTCATGGTTAGAACTCTAACAATTTTACCTGACGAGCAATTGCTGGATCTGCACTTGGGCTGGAAAAATCCTGGCTATCAATACAGACTAGGGGATGGGGGATTAGAAGGCATCTCTGAGGAAAGGGACTTGGGGGTGCTGATGGGTGAGAAGCTGGACATGAGCAGGCAGTGTGCACTTGCAGCCCAGAAGGTCAATTACATCCTGGGTTGCGTTAAAAGATACATTGCTAGCAGATCTAGAGAGTTGATTCTGCCACTTTCTTCTGGTGAGACCTCACCTGGAGTACTGTGTGCAGGTCTGGAGCCCTCAATACAGGAAGGATATGGCCCTGATGGAGAGGGTCCAGGGGAGAGCCATGAAAATGATCAAGGGGTAGAGCACCTCTGCTATGAGGACAGGCTGAGGGATCTGGGGTTGTTCAGCCAGGAGAAGAGGAGGCTCCAGGGACATCTAATAGCAGCCTTTCAGTACCTGAAGGGGGCCTCCAGGAAGGCTGGGGAGAATTTGTTTACAAAGACCTGCAGTGATAGGACAATGGGCAATAGCTTTAAATTGGAGAAGAGCAGATTTAGACTGGATATTAGGAAAAACTTCTTTCCTCTGAGGGTGGTGGAACACTGGAACAGGTTACCCAGGGAGGTGGTTGAGGCCCCTTCCCTGGAGATATTCAAGGTGGGTCTCGGTGAGGCCCTGGGCAACCTGGTCTAGTTAGGGGTGTCACTGTTGACTGTGGGGAGTTCAGACTAGATGACCTTTGGAGGTTCCTTCTGGCCTAGACCGTTCTATGATTCTATGATTCTAAGAATCAACAAGAAGAGAGTCCTGTCATCACCAAAGTAGAGTAAAAATGGAGCAATACTTTGAAGTTGCAGGACCTTGCCTTGGGAGAGTGTTGTGAAATACACTAGAGCATAGGTACTAGTCCAGGAATGGCACTAATGTGTGGCTTCCAGGAAGACACCTAGTAGTGAGCAGTGAAGAAGGCTACAGGAAGTCCATCTATGACAAGAGGAGGCAGAACATCTGGTGAGGAAAAAAGTTCTGCAATAAAGCTTTTTTCATGCAATTCTTGTACTAAACTTATTTGGATGAACAGGGGCAATCTGGAAACTATGGAGCTGATGTCTGATAGGATCACTTAATCCATGTCTTTTAACACTGAAACTGCTGGAGCAGAAGGCTATTACGAATGTGTGACTGTTTTATGGGGAGTTAAAGTATCTAGAGTCTAGTTTTCAGCGGTCTTTGCATTTGAATAAATGTTCATTTATTGCAAACTAGTACTATCTTGGTCGTACTGTCCTATACGTAATAACATAGCAGTTAATTCTCTTTGATCAATCATTTGCCTAATGCAACAATCATAACTATTAGAGAGGTGTCCAGAAGAGAAAAAAAGGGCAGCAAAAGAGAGTGGGTAGGTTAAACTTTCCCAAAGATTAGAGATTCTTTCCCTAGGAGAAACAATCAAAAGGTTTAAGGAGACCAGATCAATAAGACTTACATTAGTCTGTAGTTACCAGTGATCGTAGAGAGAAAATTCTTCCTCTCCAGGATCCCTTCTCCTCTTCCTTCTGTGCTTATAGAGTGGGGCTTAGCCTCTTCTCTAATAGTAGCAGGTTAAGCCAGCCACACTTGTGCATTTTGTTTCTTCTCCATGTATTCAAAACAGTAGCAACAATGTGTGTGTAAGGAGACTCACAGAGGCCTTGTTCAAGTCAAACACAGCTTTTATTGCTTTCATGATTACCATTACCATGCAAATTACAATCCATTCCAAGTATATAGCATGAGTCTTTGTATTTCTTACAAGACCACGCAATCTCTTTCAACATCTGTCAGAGTTCAGCTTCATATGTACAATAAGGAATTATATATTTGAAAACTTTACATATTATGGGAAAATTCTAGATACATTTGTAAAATCCAGTCTTATTATCCACTTAGAGTGAAATTGTGTCCTTGTTTGTAAACTAGTGCTACCTCTGCATTAGAAATTATTTGATGGTAAATACGTTTTTAATGATTAGAGCTGTCCCTCAGAACAGATGTTTCCTGAACAGTTTTGTACTTGTTTTACTGGTGCTAGATCTCTTAAGTAAGTTGGCAATAATTCGGTCAGTTTTAAAAGAGAATCATCCACCGGTGCCAATTTTGTGTTGACATAAAACTTTAGTGTACTTGGCCCTTAGTTTCTCCCATATGGAAGAGAAGTTGTCTCTCTTAAGGCTTTTATTGTTTCATTCATCCATAATTTATGTGCAGATGGAAGATTCATTCCTTTACTCACTCATTCTATACTAATAAATAGCTAACACTTGTATGCCTCTAGAGTTGTATAGCCCTTCAGGGTTACTTTCAGAGGCAAAATATCTCAGTTCCCAAGCAATTCTGTGGGAAAGATAACTGCTGTGGATCATTTATGTGGTTATAAAAACAGATCACAGATGGATCATTTGCACAGTTATTGCTACTGTGACTCTTACTTACAACAAAGTTGCAGAAGTGAGAGTAGTATCTGCTTTTGCATAATTCTTTAAATGCAGAAGAAAAATAATAAATAACGAGAAACACAGAAACATTCGCTTGACGATTAGGTCCCTGTCTTGGAGTTTGAAAATTATTTTCTCTCAGCAGAAATCATGACTGAACTATAAATTATGATTAAAAATAAAATATTTCTAGTATTCAAGACTATGTCTGTAACTTTTCAAGGCTAATACTACTTAACAATGATTTCTGCAATCTAAAAGTGACACAAATCCAGAATCTTGAAGACTTCAGAGTGTCTAATAGACTGTTTAAGTCTAGTTTTCTATGAAATGTGCAACTTGGTATTGTTTTCCTTGGTCAGCACCTCAAAGCTATTAATTGCTCTCTCTCTTTTTCTTTCTGGAGTTTCCACATGATGTTTCTTTTGAAGGCAGGAGAGAAGCGAGTTGGTTCCTTAATCTGTCTAGACAAGTTTCTGAAAATAGTTTAAACAAAAAAAGCTGAAAAATAACTGCATGCTTTAAGCATTTTCATACAACTTGAGAAAGCAGAATATCTGCTTTAAAATAATAAGTTAAAATCATAATAGTTTAGAGCTTTAGAGCTAGAAGGAACATCAATAGATCACCTAAAATATTGGCTGAAACTGACCTGGAGTCAAGTGCACAGGGTCCACCCTTTGTTTTTTGCCTATCTGCTCTTTAAAGACCAGAGAGGAAAGGATTCCTTAATCTAATCTACAAGGGCAGCCTGTTCCAAGGATTTATGACAAAAACTGTTTTTTGTAGGCTTGTGAGTATTTTATTAAAAGCCCAATGGAAATGTTTTTTGGCACAACTTGGGCCTGTTTGTTCTTTATCTTCTACAAGCAAAGTTAATGCGCATTTTTGTTAGCATGTCAGAATATAGTTGCGTCCTTTAGTCCTGGGGGTTTTTGCATGGTTTGTTTTATGTTTGGTTTGTTTTGGTGGGTTTTTTTTTTTATTTATAGAACCTAGTTCTTTCAGCCTTTCCCTGTAAGTAATATTTTCAAAGTCTCTGACTATTTTTTTTCTTTCCTCTGGTTTGATGCTCTCAAATTTATCATAAAAGGTATTTCTAGCAAGCCAGAGTACAGAAAGCCAAAATCTCACAAAAGGTCACAAGAACAGAATAATCCCCTTCAGGCCTTTCCTATGACTTTGCTATTAATGGATTCCATTTGTGTTGTTTTAAAAATTAGTGTTAGAGTTCAGGGTTCCTCAGATCTTTTTTCTGAAGTTCAGCTGCACTTTCTGACTTTTTTCTTTTTTAAATAATATTTTTTTACTATTTTAGTGAATTTCTTGTTGATTTTAGATGATTTCCTCAAATTTTAAAGATCATTTTAATCTTATCCTAAGAGTTTGGCATCACAGTTAGGTTTTATGAACATGTCCTATACTCCATCAAGAAAATAATTAACGAAAATAATGATTTTCATCATCTATCGAGTAAATATTTTCTTCCTACCTGAAGATTTGTGACATGATCATTTCCACAGTAACCAGTTTTGATGTCAGAAACAAACTTATGGCCTCATATAGGTACAGCTGGAATAAATGAGGTCTTAGAAGCCAGATTCCATACATATGTACATAGCTAAGCAGTGAAGTGTCAGGGATAAATATAGCATTTATACAATATATAAACAGCAGCCAATAACTTTCAGTCATGCATTGTTCCTGCCTGAGCAACAGCAATATAATTAGCCCAGTTAAAAGAGTCTGATTCAGAAAGACTTTTTAAAATAAAACTTCTTCTTCATGTGTTAAAACTCAAAGCAATTAGGAGTTGTAAAAGTTTGCCATATGATATCAAAAGCAAAAACATTAAATTAACACCAACGTGAAAGTACTGCAGAGCATTTCATGCACCACTGAGATTTCACTAAAACTTCATCTGAAGGTGTGGAAGGCACATGCTAAACTTTTGGCACAACACTTAGCTCTAGAAGACAGGAAGCAGTAGTATATCCAGTCAAAGAAAGTAAACCCTTATGAGCAAAGGTGGGAGAGGCTTTCCTTACATAACTCCAAAAACATTATCATGGTACACAGAACCAAAGAAATTAACACTGACCATAAATATTCCAGTGAAACCTGTTCTACAGAAAAATACAAATTTAACAGAATTTAAATATTGCACATATAAACTAGAAGCAGAAAGGAGGACAGGCTATGCAGCTCCTGAATTGAAGCTACACCCTTGAGCAGATGATGGACCATGCTACCTAAATCTCCAGCACACCCTCTGCTTGGGAAAGCAGGCTTCCTGAGAAGTCAGACAATCAGGAACCAGCACTCCGATTTCAAAAACTGAAACTAAAACTAATACTAAAGCTAAAACTAAAACTAAAACTAAAATTAAACAAAACAAAACAAAACACATTAAATAATTACAAAAAATTGTTTCAATGCTGCAGTTTGAGCTACATATTTCCTCCTAAAAGGTAACATTTCTATAGCAAGGTCCCATTTTAGACACAGCTAATAGGGCTCACTAGAGAGCTGTACATTGCCTTGTGGTATATCAGATCATAAGGTATGCACTACTACGAGCCCTTCCCTCCTCTCAGATACAGACACTCTTAAGAAGTAAAAACTTATGTATTTTATAATTCTCTCATAAGTCTAACACAGAAAGTAAATATTAGGAATGAAAATAGTTCTATGGATATATCAAAATGCCTAGTTAAATGTTGCTCTTTTTTGCTGACGGTGTACACTTGATCTCAGGTATGCAGGCGATTGTTTATCTGTGGTTTCATGTAAAGTCCCATTTTACATACACACTACTCTTAAAGGACCTTAGCAGGTCAGTTGGCATTACCCAGAAACTCCCCTGACTTTTAAGGTTGTTTTAATATGATGAACAAAGTATTACCTAAAGATCAAGGAAGAAACTATTCCTGATAATCTTCAATTTCCTGTAACAGTATCTCTAAAGATGAAGACTCATTATCCTTCATAATTTTATTATTAATTGTTATTCAACACTGCAAAGTTTGTGGTATAATTGCTTTTATCACTGTGACCATTTATTGAACTTCTCAATGCATGTGACGAATGATGTATTTGCTGAGACCTATTTTAATGACGTTCCACGGAGATGACACAGTAGCATTTTGAATGTTCTTGCAGGTCTTTGTTTAGTCTTTTTTCTGTGCTTGATTCTTCTTACCTATCTTCAAAGTTTTAATAAATAGACTTTGTTCATCTGTTACCATGGATTTTCCTTCCTTGCTGAATAAAAACAACTCTTGACAACTTTCTAAAGGGATTTCTCCTTCCTTGTCTGCATATCCTTTTGGAACTATGAGAAAGTAAATAAATTTTATGGGGTGAACCAGTGTGATTTTACACAACCTCTGGTTATTAAGACCCCTATTTCTTGACAAAACAAAAAGAATTTTGTGTTGTTTTGTTGTTTTCTTTTCTTGCCCTTTAGCAAACTTTTTACTATAAATATCTCACTAATATGAAGCATATTGTGAACTTCAGACTTTGTACAATTATCTGATTATAAAAAAAAATTCTTATACATGAGTTCTCCAGAAACCTCTGACATATTTAATGTTTTGTCTTTAAATCAGCAATAGAAGTAAGTCCGTAATAAATCAAAATGTAGTGACTATGGTTATGAAATAGAAGAATTCTGTAAGCTGATAAAACACCACTGGAAAATCCAATAAATATTAATCCATTAAATATTTACCAAAAGTTTTTCTCTTTACACGTGTAAGAAGTTCTATTGAAATGAAAAGTCATGCTTGCCAATGTCATGACTTAACCTGTTTTGTGGTATATATGACCTATAAATGATCAAGAACTTTATTTACATTATTTTCTTTAACATTTTCACAAAAATATGTGCAAAGGTTTATCTTTTTAAGGACTGTTAGTGTTAGGAACAGAATTTCATTAACATCCTCAAATAGATACTTACAAATTCAAATTCCATGTCCTAATTATTTAATTAAAGTTAGTGCTGTATATGAAATCACAGAATTATAACATGTAATTAAGTAAAATTTACAATTTGTAATTAACTAACAGAATGTGCAGTAAGTGTGTTTAATTTACAAGAAATAAAAAAGTTGATTAACTGTATATTACACTGCCATTGTGAATCAGCTTTAAAATGATGATCGGCTATTTCAAAGCCATTTTTGTCAAACTGTCAAGTCACTGGTTTCTTGGATTATTTCTCTTTAAAGATCTCAGGTGTTTTCCTTAGATATTTTCAGACAAGAGAAGAGCTACTTCTCTTTTTTTTTTAGGTGTATATTCAAACAAATCAGGCAACTGGCCATTTAGGTTACCCTTAAGGTAATAAACTCCTAAGTAAGAGAAAGTTTACTAAATCCTGTTGAGCAAATACTTTAACTATCACACCAAACACCCACTTAGCAAAGCTATTGTTTTACACTTCTTGGTTAACCCACATGTAGTTTGCCTTGCCAAAATTGTAATTGAAACTGAAAATTTTACTGCTAGCTAATTTTTTAACACTAATATTTTATAAATTTCATAATCTTAGAGATAGTATGACCATAGCATTTCTATCCACTGTATCTATTTACACTCTTGCTTCTCTAATCGCTTCAATAACGGAAGTTCACTACCATGATACTCCCTGACTCAAGGAAACGTCCAAGAAAAATGATTTGAGGGATTTCTTCTACCGGATTCTTCCTATATCTCAAAATAAGTCATAGTTAATAAAAAAATTAAACAAAAGTTTAAGTTTAAGAGAAGTTAACAAAAAATATATCTGTTGGCATGATGGAAATCTTTATTCCCAAATATGTATTCCCTAAATATAATTTAATTTACAACTTGTATTTTACCATATTATTAATCCCTTTTTAATTAGTTCATTTTCTGCGTGTCTTATAATACATTTTTTAGAATGTAGGAGTTTTGAATATTGAGAAATGAGAAAAAATATCTGATGCTACATTCATAGAATCATATAATGGCTAGAGTTGGAAGGGATCTTAAAGATCAGCCCCGACGCCACGGGCAGGGAAACTTCCAGTTAGACCACGCTGCTCAAAGCCCCATCCAATCCGGTCTTAAACACTTCCAGGGATAGAACATTCACAACTTCTCTGGGCAACCTGTTCCAGTGGCTCACCACGCTCAAAGGAAAACATTTCTTTCTAGGATCTAATAAATCTTCCCTCTTTCGATTTAAAACATTTACCCACTGTCTTGTCACTATACTCTCTAACAGTCCCTCCCCTTCTCTCCTGTAGGCCCCCTTCAGTTACTGGAAGATGGTTATAAGGTGTCCCCAGAGCCTTCTCTTCTCCAGGCTGAACCATCCCAACTATCTCAGCCTGTCTTCAAAAGAGAGATACTCCAGGCCTCTGATCATATTTGTGACCCTTCACTGGGCCCATTCCAACAGGTCCATGTCCACCCTGTCTTGAGGACTCTAAAGCTGGACATGGTACTCCAGGTAGGGTCTTAAAAGAGCAGAGTAAAGGGGACTTGGAATTTGGAAAGCATTCATATGAAGAGAAAAACAAGTAAACTAGCAGTTATTGTTAACTTTAAGTTCTTTTTTATTCCTATGATAACTGTTCAATGAGGAACTGCGTAAATTACTAACACAAAAAGTTGTCTGTAGAAAGCTGGCATCCAGACTTTCTACATTAAAATATTGACGTTTTATTTCTGACTACTAACATATAAATGTTAGAGAATAAGATTAGTTTATGGCATTTAATATTAGCTTACATTTTTATTTGTCCTTAAAAGCCTGTGGCTTATATAAATTTATTCAGAGATCAATCTTTTGTTTTTGTCCATTTGCAATTATCTCCTTTTAACTGTAGCTTAGTCACAGTTTTTACTTACATTATTGGGTTAGAAGTACCGTATGAATCAGTCCAGACCATGATAGTTGTAACTGACGTAATGTACAGCAATCACTGTTTTTCTTACACATAAAACTGAAAGTAAATTTAGCCTTGATCTCAGCTTTGAAACTCAGAAAACACTATTATATATACCACATGCCATGGTGATGTTGTCCAAACCCAACAACCTCAAGAAATGCAACTATGTAAGCTAAAGACAATGAAAAGTTTCAGAAGTGAGAAGGGGGTGGGCGAGATGGGAGAAAGAATGGAAATTTAAAAAGCAAGGGGAAAAAAAAAAGAAAGAAAAAATAAAAGAAAAGAAAAACAACAAAAATAAACAAACAAAAAACCCTCCTTACTATGTTATGAAAAATATAGGAGTATTTATTTTTTACCTTTCAGTAAAGTTTAGTTCAAGATACGTTACAGCTACACAAAATGGAAATTGTACTCTAATCCCACATTTTCAAACTTTGCAAGGTGATAGCTAAAGTAGCAAGGTTTTAATAGAAACATTGTTTTCTGTTCTGATCTTGAACAGGTTTTCTGTTATGCTGCTCTATTGTTCTATAACCTACTGGTCCTTCAAAAAAACCCTTCATTTTGTGGTGCTAAAGAGAGTCTATATCCATTTAGTTGTACTAAGCTAATTGTTACCTATAAGAACATATCAAACTAACAGATCATGCCTAAGTAATGGTTTTCAACCCTTGCTAGTATTTAGTTAAACCTATCCCCACCAAGAAGTTTCATGGTCATTGCAATGCACATTCTCCCCCTGAGAATATAACAAAATCAAAGAGAAGAGACTGTCAGACACATTTCAGGCAGTTGTGGTTTTTTGGTGTTTTTTTTTTTCCATTGAGAAACAACTACATGAATTATATGAATTCTATAAAATGTCCTGTCTTCCTGGTTCCCAGCAGCTGCAAGAAGGATAACCTTCTCTTGGTCTTTCTTGCAATGGGCTTGGCAAATACACAGAGGGACCCTCTGATTCCATTACCTGAAACTGAGAACATGTATACCACCCTCAGGGTTTAAACTGTTTCACAATTCATTCCGAACCTCTCAAAGGAGTTTGCCAAGACCATATTAAAACATCATACTTATAAATCAGATAATTTTAGAATTCTTCCACTTTACTTGTCTTTCAAGCACCTTGACAGCTGTTTCTTGAAAATATCTGTTCTGACACTCTTTGTATACCAATGCAAGACTATTTTTTCTGATAAAGTTCAAAACCAAATGAATTTTAAGGAATAATACATTTGTATGAAGAACTGCAAGTAATGCTTATTGTACATCTAATAAAAACTGTAATTAACAATATTATGATTCTATAGCCCACCCAAGTTAATATTTCTATTACACGTGTAAAATATGAATTCATTTAGTACATGCCAGTAGAAGATATCCCAGCTGTTTCAGAATCTGCAGTGACATCATCTTGCTAGTCAGTTGAAGAGTAATCCCTAAAAATAAAAAAATAATAAAATAATAATAAAAAAAAATCATTGTCCCATTACATGTTTCTAACTAGTTCTGACAATAATGACTTTAATATTTAAATTTTCTGAGAACCTCTCTTTGTAGATATCTTTAGCCTCTACCACAAAATTACAGCTAATTCAAAAATGTTAGAATAATTTGATTTTATAGCAATGACCATTTTTATGCATAACTTCTTAAAAGCTCAGAGCTGACCTGCAAAAAAAAGCCTCAGCAGCAGTATCTTTTTTACACAGTACTATCTTCCATATTTACCGTAAATGGGATTGCTTGGAGGTGCAGTTCACCTGCATTGTTTCATATTTTTGCATACAATTTTTTTGTGTGTAAAAAAAAAAATAAATATCCAGAATTGAGACATCATCCAAAGAATAAATTTAAGTG
>VXBW01007005.1:148346-164343 GCA_013400375.1 Thinocorus orbignyianus
ACTGGAAACCAGGACAGGTGCAGAAATAGTGAAGCTGCAATACAGCATGTGACAACCATGAAAAGCTTTCCCTGTGTTGCCTCATTATACTCATCTAAACCTTCTCAGTACAGGTGTGCTGCTGGGTTTAGGACCAAAATTCACGCCAAACAGGACACACCAGACTTGAAAACTTCATCATTTTTCCTGCAGAGGGGAAATATTTTCTCCATTTTTTAGAGCACTGAGTACTGTTAGTGCATTCAATAATTCATCAACCACTTACACTAATTATGGAAAGAGTGTTCAAAGTTTACAACCCCGAGAGTTATAAAAACAAGCTGAAAATTCTTCAGACTTTTTTTCCTCTAGATGCTTTGAAATGAAACCCAGAATGAATTGTTCCGTTGTCTTTGCAGGGATGGAGGTGAGGATTACCCATCTATAGTTTCGCAGGTCCTCCTTCTTGCCCTTTTTGAAGACTGGGATAATATTGGCTTTCATCCCATCCACGGGCACTTTGGCTGTTCTCCAGGACCTTTCAAAGGTGATCGAGAGTGGCCCAGCAATGACTTCTGCCATCTCCATAGCATTCACGGGTGCATCCCATCAGCACCTATGGACTTGCAGATATACAATATACTTAATAGTTCCCTAACTTGGTAAAGTCTTCTTCAGTCTGGACTATCTCTGTTTCTGCCAAAGTGCAGAAATCCTGAGGGCTGACATGAACATTAATGACTGAAACAAAAAAGACATTCAGCAATTCCTCATTCTTTGCATCCTCTGTCACCAAGGCACCCATCTCATTCAACAATAGAGCTACATTTTCTCTCACTTTACTTTTGCCTTCAATATACTTGAAAAAAACCTTTCTTGTTGAAAGTTTGACATCCCTTACCAATTTTAATCCCAGGGACACCTTGTCTTTCCTCATTTCATCCCTGCGTACTCTAACAGAATTTTTGTAATCTTCCCAAGTGGTCAATCCCTTTTTCCACTCATCATAAACTTCCTTCTCCCACTTGAGCTTTTTCAGAAGCTTCCTGCTCAGCCACACAGGTGTCCTTCTTCCCTTGCCTGATTTTTCGCTCTTAAGGATGCGTCAGTCCTGCGTTTGGAGAAAAAGATATTTGAATATCGTCTAGCTCTCTTGAGATCCCCTATCTTCCAAAGCCCTAACCCATGAGATTTCTCCAAGCATTTTCTTGAAGAGGCTGAAATTAGCCCTCCTGAAATTCAAGGTTTCAGTCCTACTTCTTGTTTTGCTCATATTCCCCACGATCCCGAACTCTATGTTTTCATGGTCGCTGTAACCAAGGCTGCCCCCAACTTTAATGTCCTTCATCTCTTTGTCTGTTAGTACTAGGTCCAGTAGTACACTTATCATTGTTGGTTCTTCCACTATCTGAGTCAAGAAGTTATCATCAATACACTGGAGGAAACTCCTGGACTGTACATGTCTGGCTGTGTAGCTTTCCCAGCAGATATCAGTATGATTGAAATCCCCCATGAGAACCATGGGGGTTCAGGATATCATCAGGCCTCCTCATTCACCCTACCCCAAATTGCTATACCTGTGTACAAAAATAACTTCCTTCTAAAACCATATTAACAGGATCATGTGCCTCTCTTAGAAAAATGGCAGTGCTAGTAAAATTGATGAGAATCCTAAATTTTTCTGTGTTCTACCAGCACATACTAGAATACTGATTGCCTTCTCCTAACCCTCATCGGACTTCCCTGTTCCCTACCCTCCTTCTCAAGGATCCTTACACCATCAGTCTATGCTGCAGTCTAGATGATTTGGTCCTTCAGTGGGTGCAACAGGGACAATCCAGTCCGAAGGGAGCTTGAGTATCCAAGGGGATTACATTACTGAATTCTGCAGATGTTATTTGATAAACAGATTACAGATTATTTTAACAAAAGATTCCATTTTCTTACCATAGATGGAAGATCAGGGTTACCCAAACTCTGTTCAATGCAAAACTCAGAGTAGCAAACACATGATGCTGCTGGTCCCCTAATCGGTTTCCAAAGTGAAGGCATGCTCATTAGCAGTGGTCCTTCAACATCATCTGCACACCTTAAAGAGACTGGCCCCTCCTTGTTCCTCTCAGATAATTTCACCTCTTCAGCAGTGGCAAAAACACAGTACAAAACCAGGCAGTATGAAGAGGAATAAAAGTCATTGTTCCTGTTTGTAATTTGTACTAGTTGTACAGTCAGACCTAGCAATCAAAAGTCAGCCTAGGAACTAGAAAAATTATTAAAACACTGTTCTGTTGCAACTCTTATCTTAACAAGCAGTGAATGTATAGCAAACTCACCTGTTAGCTCAAAGCTAACATTTTTTTCCTCATTACAAATACATATTTTATAATTGTTGAAAATTTATTGAAGCAATATCTAGACACTCTTGAAAATGTTAAAACTGTTTAGTCTCTCATTCCTGCGTACTATAGTAATTATCAAATGTATCTTGCTCAGAAAAGACATTTACAAGGGCAATAGACTGTGAAGACCAAGAAAAGTTAATCAATACCAAGTTAATAATAGATTATTCCATTTCATTTGGAGCTTTCTAAGAGGAAGTATTGGTTTTGGTCTTTCAGTATTTCAGCTAGTCATCTAAACCTAGACTACTTATATCTGCTCTACTTTGTATTATTTACACTCACACCATCCAAGCCGCACAATAATGTTCTCCCAAATATTCTCACAGTAGGAATTCAGTTCCTGGACTGATTGCCAAGGACTATTATTAACTTCTATCCTATTAGACCAGTACAAACCTTTAGCACTTAGTGGGATGAGAAGAATAAAACACAAGCCTCGCCTGTGCTCCACTGTGTGGCTGAAGGTGTAAGGAGAGCTGGCACATATTCTTAACTGACACTTAAGGTCACCAGCTTACCTGGGGAAGACATGAAGGGAAGAGAGGTGATTCTGTTTATTCATTATCCTGATTTTTGCACTGGTGAAATCACAAACTGAACAAAGCACATTGGCAAATTCTACATCTTGTCTGTTCTAAATAGAATTTTATGTATCATGTACATGTGAAAGAAAACTTTTTTATGGTTAAGATGACAGAGCACTGGAACAGGCTGCCCAGCGAGGTTGTGAATTCCCCTTCCCTGGAAATATTCAAGAGCTGCCTGGAAGCAGTCCTGAGTAATGTACTCTGGTAATCCTGCTTTAGCAGGAGAGTTGGTCTAGATGATCTCTAGAGGTCCCTTCCAACTCTAACAATTCTCTGATTCCATGATATAACAGGTATAAAGACTTACACCTGTACACAGGGAAATTATGAATCTCCTGTCTTTTGAGTTGTCAAAGTTTTCTTTAAAAATTACCCTAGCAGAATTTTTAAATGCAGAAAGCAAAAAATCTAGCTCAGCATGAGATTATCTCTCTCTCTCTTTTCTTTTTTTTTTTTTTTTTTTTTTTTTTTTTTTTTTTTTTGTATGTGTATAAAATTCTCATGAACATTTATTTCTGTTATAAAAAAGTACTTGTAAAAATTCTGCTCTGGGGAACAAATAGTAGGCACTAAACACAAATACACTAAGGTCAAATTGTCAATGTCTTAAAATTCCATCCTAGGGCTCTGTACACACTGTCTTTTGCATTCTCAGAACCAATGTTTGGACAAGGAGATTGGGTATCCAAGCATGATGCTATCAATCTTCACACAAAAGTGCCCATTTGTGCATGCAAAGCTGGTTTTGGGTTCATGTGTGTGCTGGGGGTATTCAGATGAACCCAAATACTCTTTTATAACGTATGTCAATTTCTGAAATCATAACCTTCACTACAAAGCCACGAGGAGTTTGCTTCACTTTGTTAAAGAAAATTTAATTTGCTATCCTGACTCAGGGGTAGGAAACATATCATGCTCCAGCTAAATCAAATAAGCATTCTTCCCTCTTCTTTGAGACAACTGGGACAGGAACATGGGTCTTTTGCAGATATAATGCAGATATAAACCCAGAAATGGGTAGTTCCCCATCTTGGTGTGCATTTGTATTTTAAAAGTTAGATAGCATTACACTTTCTGTTCCTGGGAGAACATAGCTGTAGCACACGGTACTCTTCATGTCCCGAATGTCAGCGTTCAAACCATCTTGCATGCACTACTGAGCATGAGACTGAGGGCTGGGAGTCCTTTTTGACTTTCTAATAACCAAATAATCTGCCATCCTGACTCACATTATCCAGCTAACCTAATTACCTTAGCCAGCCTTCTCACAAATTTTGGTTTTGGTCAGACAGGTCCTTTTAAAATCCACTGTATATGTTTAGTAACATTTCTTTGTGTTAGTGAAGGTTTGAGCTGTCTAAACAAAAGAAACAAAATTACTCCTACACATGCCACAGGTTGTTATCATCAACCTATTTCTTATATATTGAAAGGATAGAGGCAATAAGAGATTTTAAAGGAATGAAAGTATGGTATGTTCATACCATAAAAAAAACGGTACTTATAATAGTATTCATCCTCACCTGTGAGATGTTTTAGTTCAATATGGCTAAAGAAAAGCAAGGAGTGAAAAAAAAAAAGAAAGAAAAAAAAAAGAAAAAAAAATTGCAGTAGAACTCTTGTTGGTGCAAAAGGGGACAAGTACATTTACCTCTTCATCATCTGTAAAGGTAGAAAATTATTTAAACATGCTGCAGTTTCTAAAGATCAGCTGTGTGACTTCAAGGCATCTCTGTCAAAATCATATTTTTTATAGTAATTGCCTTCCAAGGTTTTGACCTCAGCTAAAACACTTTACTACAAGTTTTGTTGATTTGTTGATTACTCAGCCTATGTGGACTAATATTCGAATAATAATTGCAAGATAAAAGTATGTCCTATATATTATAAATAATGTTTTTGTCCGCACTGCAGGAACATTTGGACCTTATCTTAGTGACTATTTCAATGCATGTTACATTATCATTTCACTGATGGGTACTGAACACATCCCTGGCTGAAGACACATGCTGTCTTAATTATACCACACACTCAAGTGTTTTGTGCTCCTCTGTAGGCACTGTTACTTGGGCTATAATTGGACTGCTGGCACACAGTTGCAAACCCAATGAAGAATCCTCTTCGGGTGCCACCTAAAATGTTCTGCTATTTCATATGAGAGCTCCTTACACAGTCTGTTTATCTTAGGTTGTTCTGAATAAGTGGAGAGGAAAGGTTTATTTAGGGCAGATTTTTCTCTCAGCTGAACTCAGTGCAAATTTTCATGAATGTGAGCATATTGGATCATTAAAGACTTTTACAGTTTTTCGTATTTTGTCAAAATTTCATCAGCTGAACTGTGCATGCATTGAAAGGTTTCAGAAACATGCTGCCTTGTACATAGATAAGTGCAGGATGTCAGCTGAGCATCTACAACTATGAAAAGTGTTTTGTGCATACTCTCTTGTGGTTTTTTTTAAACTATACTGGAATTTTTTCTTTTTAATGTCTTGAGTATTATAGTATATGTGCTGTATTTTGCTACAGTTGCAATAGGAACTGTATATTACTGAATAGCAGACAACATCTGGTACACAGAATATAAGAGAACACAAATTTTGACTCTCCTTAGCTAGGGTTTGGATATGTTTGGACTTCAGCAAAGTCTCCTTTGTGAAAAATAATCCTGTTTCCTATATGAAAGCTCTAAATGCTTATCTGGCTTTTTTCTTCACAAACTCCCCTGCTGTCAACAATATACCATTTTCCACCAAACAAGAAATTTATGAACCAAATAAAAAGACATGTTACTTGGAAGGATAATGCACAGGACACTCCCAGAAGTGGATTAACTCCAGGGGAGGAAAACCCGCACTTGTGCATATTTTCATAAATCCATCCCAGCAGGCATGGGATAATATGGAAATCACTTTTTTTCTCCCTCCTTTTCTCAATTATTAAGCTATCCTATCTCATTCTCATTTAACCCTAGCCCATTTTAAAGAAAATATAAATTTGTGAAAGAAATTATTGCAAGCTACATGCCTTTAATTTGTAAAACTGGTAGAACTGCATTACAGACAGCATAAGTGTTTTCTTATCCATGGAGTTTCCTTCCTAGGGGAAAAACACCTTAAATCACCATCTCAACACACCTGTCATGTGCACTCATGTCATGAGATCCAATGTAGCTTTTGTAAATGTAAATGTTCTTGACTGAATAATGTATAATAAGAGGCTGAAGTCAGCAATACCTACAACAGTGGCAATGCTTTATGTTCCCTAGATAATTGCTAGTCATTGTACTACATTACCAAAGGAGAATACTTTTGTTCAAAAACTAAGAAGGTTTTAAAAATACAACTTAGTTCATTTACAAGGCTACAGTTGCTAAGATGGAGGACTACTTGTTCTGTATCTAGCACCGTGAACTCAAAATGTTTGACTGAAAAAGGCTTATTGCTAGTAGTGTAAGTTATCTGTCTTACTTCTCTGACCTCTATTCTTTTGTCTTTTCTTCAGCCCCATCACTTGGCCCACTACAGGCAAGCATAAGATTCTTCTGCCATGCTGACATGACATAAGCTGACTCTGATTGAAAAAGGGTGTGGATGTTTCTGCACTGGTCTCCAAAGCCAAGAAACAGACTATACTCTTCCTGCATCTGAGAGTGGAAGAGAAGAACTGCGGAGGGGCTTCGATCAGGAACTCAAGTGTTTTACTGATCCTCTACACCTTGTCTTGTTCTCCTGAAAGTATGAGGACAATAGGGCAACAGATTCTTGGCAATTTTTTTGTGGCATTAAACAAATGTGATTTGAAATAAAACAAAACTAAACCCCACATACTGCATATAACTGAGTGACATAATGGATATCTTGAGGCATGAGATTTCACTGAGTCTTTCATTATTCTTTCTCCTGTATCTCCTAGTCTTTCTCTGATCTCACAAACAGATCCATTATCTATCCTCTTCAACAAATGAAGGATAAACTGCCTTATCAAAGTGTTTCTTTTTGTGATATTTACTATTAACAATCAGTAGGTTTTTCTGCCATTTTCTTTGATTTGAATAAAATCCCCTTCTTTTGAAGCGACATTATCATTCTGTATTAGGCCTAAAATATTATTTTTACCTATGTTTAATGAAGAGTTTGGTTTTTTATTTTGTTTCACATATTTTTATGTCCCAGGCTAGTATGTATCTTTCTAATTTTATTTTGTGAAAATAAGGGTGTGGAAGAAGCATGTAACAGAGCATAAAATGATTGAAGACTGTGAAAGTAAACCTGTAGCTAGAAATTGAAGCTTTATAAAAAGGAGTAATAACCTCCAGGTTGTAGTCTTCACAACAGAGTAATTTCATCATTGAATCCTAGTGTCTGGATTCAAAATTAAAGAGTCAGAAGGGGAAAAGAAGGAAGGAAAGAGTGTATGAAGATTGCTGAGAGTAAGAAGCTGGCCTTTATAGCATTCAAATTAGCAAGCTGTCGTGTTTAAATAGTAAGGATACCAATGCCCTCATGCACAACTTTGGAACAATATGCAAAGAAAAAATGAAATGTCATGAAGAAATGTTGCCTTAACACCTGTATTTAAAACATTGTCTTGCATCTGTCGTGACTATCAAGCAAGCACATGAGAAGGTTTGTTGGTCAGAAACCTCTGAAAGTTTCTGATTGGAAATTATAAGCTGAAGTCATTGAGGATTTGGTCCATTTTTCACGTAGAAAATCAGGCTAATAAGTTGTCAAAGTGTTTCTCAGGTGTTTCTGGTTTGCAGGGTTTTTTCATGCTCTGTGCGATTTGACTCATTTATCTCTGCAGCTCTCACTTAAGTCAGTGGCCACATTAGGACTTTATGTTTCTAGATTCTGAAATATCCATTTTGAGCTCATCTCAACATGTATCCATGTCCTCTTTGCTTTTCTAATTTTAAAGAAATATTTTTTAAAGAAGTATTTTTGCTGTGCATTTTAACTTCATTTGAGAACCACCATGAATTATTTTGCATTGATTACTGACTAATTTGGCTGATTCTCACATCTCATTTGGTGCTATATCCCAATAACTTTTACAAGTCTCCTCTTTTAATACACACTTAATGGATAAGCAAGTGTAGACAGGATGCCTGAAGTTCTTCTTCTATCACACAAGAACATTGATTAAGCATGTTGAAGTTGCATGCACTGAAATTAAGATTAATCTACTATAATAACTGCATCATTTTCAACTTCAGGAAGCAGGGGTAGGAGTGAATTAAGTGGTAACACAGATGCCTTTAGTAACAAAATGACATTTTTGCATTTTACATGAGTTGTTTACAGCCTGGGTCATCACTGTATTTTTCTGTTGAAAGCACATCCAGGCAGATCATCAGTAGTTCCACTTATAAGATGAGGAAGCAAAATGACCACATTGTGGTGTCAACATACTGTTAAAATAGAGTTCAACTATCAAAAGAGTTGGTTTTCACCCTTCCTTTTAAGCAACTATCTGTCCTGTCACTGAAAAAAAAATGGAGTTGTTTTTTTAAATACATCTTTTCTGACGACTTAATACAGATTCGGGTACAAACTGTTATTACGTAAAGGAATGATAAGGATGAAAACAGGACTAAGGTATCTGTATGATCAAAATGGTCAACAGAGAGGTTTTTTGCACATAACCAGTTATTCAGCTAATATTACAATCTACTCAACACCCTTTTCAGTACTGTTTTCTACAGTTGGTTTTCAGCATTCTTAATTTATTTGCTATTTCCCTGATGCAATAGCTTGAATGGCAATTAAGACTAGGATTACATGAGTAAATTAATATGTTAACATAAATTAGTAAATGTATATAAATTATGTATGAATTTATTATCAGATCTTAGATATATAAACAACGTGTACTATTACATACATACATACATATATAAGATATACTAAATATATGCCATGATTGGATATATCTTGCATTCTTTTTTGTCCTTTATCCTCTAAATACAAGTCAAAATAATATGAGGAAGGAAAAGCATCGCCACCCAATCTCAGAGGTTTTTTATCACCTAGAATCATAGAATAGCTCAAGTTGGAAGGACTGGTAAGGATCCTGGAGTCCAACTCCCTGTTCATCACAGGACTACTAAAACTAAACCATAGGACTAAGTGTCTTCCAGGTCCTCCTTCAACTCTGACAGGCTTGGTATTGTGATGACTTCTCTGGGGAGACTGTTCCAGTGATCAATCACTCTCTCAGTGAAGAACTTTTTCTTAATGTCCAATCTGAACTTCTCCAGGTGCAACTTCATACCATTTCATTGTGTATTATTGCTGGTCATCAGAGAGAGGACATCAGCACCTCCTCCTCCATTGTCCTCCTTGAGGAAGTTGTAGACTATTTCTTTAGATGAGTATTCTCTCCCTGAGATGTATCCCAGCACACACCAAAAAAAAAAAAAAAAAAAAAAAAAAAAAAAAAAAAGTGGGTTTTTTTTTTATGTGTTTNTTCAGTGTGTTAGCACAGTAGGGTGAATTCAGAGATTATTTGTTTACTACTTTGCTCCTATATGAAGGCTGGATAAAAATGGATCAGCAGCTTAGGGGACCAGATGGAGTCTTCAGACACAACCAACAGGAGGTAAAAAATTGGCAGGAAAGCTAGTGAAATGGACACCCTCTTGGGAAATCATACAAAGGTTTAATCTTGGGATTCCAGAAAGAAAAGCACAAGCCATTGCTGCCCCAGATAAATAACTAAGACTCTCTAGCTGAAGTCAGTAGCAGTTCATATCCTCTGTGGCTCATCACAGAAGGTGTTCTGTAACAGATGCTTAGCCACAGGTCCAGAGGTCAAGTCAAAATGATCAGCACTTATGTTAATCCAATGATCATTACATACCACGCATACAGCACAAAAGGGTTGAAAGAGCCTCAACTGATAGTGGCAGCAGTTTTATAAAAGGTTTTGCACAGTCTTGCCTGTCATGTTAAGGTCAGAATTTTACCTTCTCAGAGTCTTAGCTACGAACAAACTTGTCACTTGTGTAATGCTCAGCTTTACTGCTTTTAGATACTGTGAATTGCACCCTAGTGACATAAAATAAAGCTTTGTGAAATTCTTTCTCCACTTACTCTCTTAAAAAAGAGAAATGTAATTCAGTATTCATTAACTGAGAAAACTCATAAATATACATACCTTGAATTGAAATGCCCTTTGATGTAAACATCACCCTCTGCAGCACGAATGAGTGCTACTGCAGTTCTTGTGCAGTGGATCCCTTCCTGGAATAAGCACCTACTTCAAAACCTGCTTGGAAAAATATTATTTCACAGACTCCAGGATTCCTGAACAAAAGAGAAAACGGGACCTTTCTTGATGTCATGTTATGTACTATAGTTTTGTGCTTATTCATATTCACTGCAACTCATTACAAGAGAGAGGAGAAGATGCTGAAATCCCTGCCTCCAACACAGCCTCATCTAGATCCTTTAAAAACATTCACCTGCAGAAGGGACAGCTATAAGACCTTTCCACAGTGTAATCTGAAAACTCTCCCAGTAGAATGTCTGAATGTCTATTGCTGTTAATAACAGCTCCACTGCTCCACCACTGCTCAAGCATTGTGTACTTTAATTGTATTTCAAAAGATCAAACAACTATCTACATTGGCTGACTACATGTCTTTTTCATTGTTATATTATACCTTATTGGGAAACTCTGAAACATCTAAAAAGAAAGATTTATTTCCAATCTCAAGTCTTAATTTGGTCCTGAAGTTTGAAGATTAAATTAATTCCATTTATGAATGAAAATAGGAAATAAAATAGAAAACTGCATCAGGTCATTGTTTCTTAATGTTTATTTAGGCATATATTTTGTCACCTTTGTCATCTATACTGAGTGCAATTACAAATACAGAGTTGGGTGTCTCCTTATCCCTTATTTACACAATTTATGTGGGGCAAGACAACAAAGTCAGCTGTCAGACCCTACACAGAAATACTTTATGTATGTAAATAAATCTACATAGTGCTTACAGCATTATACTAGGCACTACACCATCTAAACTGGTGTTACTCCGTGTGCTTCAGAAAAATTACTTCTAATTTAATTGTTTAGGAGTAGTATTAGAATCAGATCTACCCCATTTCTTCTGATAGAAATACCTTTTTTGTCCTCTAGTTAATCCATGAGGTAAGTTATTCAGTTTTACAGTTTCCCACAAATAATAAAGGGAGACTACTGTGCAGTGATTGAACTTTATGTGAAAATCTGTCTCCAGGTAAATCAGAAATTTTGAGTTAAAGGGCTGGAAATTGTACCTGCATTCTATTTTAATTGTCCTACTTTCAAAGAAATATATTTACTTGGAAATAATTTACATATTTTTCTCAATTCCTGTGAAGGTACTATCCACTCCCCTAATACTTCTATGAGGATTATCTAACATGCCGTTAGAAGTAAAACTCACAGAAAACAAAATTGACATTTACCTGAGCTCATGATGAAAGCTATAATAACATCTGTTCTTCCTAAATCTTTCATTTTACCTTTCTCTCACATGTTGGTAAAATTAAGATAGGCTTTGTACAACTCTCTGAGGGAACTAAATCCCAGATCATTTTGGAATGAGAACCTCGGGTTAATTCTAGATCTAATACACCAGCAACAGAAAGCCTAGTCCTAGAGTTTTATTGGTTAAAACCAGCCTCCAACTAGAAACTTCCAAGCTGCTAGCGTAGCATACACACTGACTGATTACAATTAGAATGAAATGGAACTGGAAAAGTGGATATCCCAATTTTGAAACAACTTCAATTTCCAGATGGTCCTGTTAAGATGTAGCCTCAAGTATTGCAAAATACATGACTGCACTCTCTGGACCCAATCCTCAGTTGGCACTGAGTCTCATAGCTAGAATATTCCTCTTTATATCTAAATCACATTTAAATAAAGTAAAATCTTACAAATTTTGTTCTTCCTTATTAACTTTTGAAGGTGTTACTGCTTGCTACTGACTCATATGGGAAAAACTATGGGGCCAGAATCTCCCAGACATCTCTAATTAAAATGCATATATGTGTACAGAGACATAAAGAAGTGACATAGTTCAAGTACTATGTACTTAAATTAACTACCCGTAATAATATGGCCAGCACTTATACAATGCCAGAAAAAATCGCATCAGATTCACGACTGAGAGGACTCTGCATTCTGTTTTCTCACAATATAAAGCTTTACTTGTGTGTCTTCTGGCTGTTTTCTCTTGTTACACCTTCAGAGTCCAGAAATCCCACAGAAGTGTTGTTTAAAGGAATTTCAGGAAGAGGGTTCATGGAAAGAGTGTAATAACCACACTGCTGGGGGAACTCTGATCATTCAAATGTACAAAATGAGTACAGGGAATCTGCAAGTGAGAATGCAGAAAGAACTCTGCAGAGATCTACAGGAAGACCAGGTCAGCCATAGCTGCTGCAAGTGGCTCTGGCAGTCATCTTTAGCAATAGTTACAATTGAGATGTACTGATAAGGACTCATCAGATCTCACTGAATATTCTGAAACCAACTAAGATGCAAAGACAGTGGGGAAAAACTCTTAAGGGTTAAAGAGCCTTGGAGTTCACCCTTCTTGCCAATCACTGCCGTGTTATTTAAAGCTTCAGGTAGCTTTCTTTTTTTAATGTTTGACTTGATCTGTAAGAAAAATTAATAATGTTACAGACATCTCATTACTTTGTGGTCACTGAGGTGTTCAGCTACTCTTGTAATAGCCTGCGCCACAGTTCAGCTTTCTAGGATATGCATGAATCTTTTGGGGACCTGGTAATGGGAAGTTGAGGTGGGGGGGAAACCGCTTACACTGACAAGTCTTAACAAAGTAAGTTATCTGGCATGTTGTGGTGCTGTGGGGAAAGTACCTAAACCCTCAGGATTTATGCATGGGATTTCTAACAGGTACCACATGGGTCATGCCCACATACTGAATTCTGTGGTTTCTTATCATATGCAGAGCAATGGCTCCACATATAATCAGTATTTATGCTTTTCAAAGCCTAATTTCGGCAGCCTTAAATACTTATTTCCTGTTTTAAATAGAATGGTATGGCTTAGTGTCATACCAGAGAATGCATAGCCAAATCTGCCCAAAACCCCAGGAGTCTGGCAGTTTGTTTCATATTGTCTGTACTCTCCCAAGGGACTGCATTTTCTGTATTACCATTTTTATTGATGGTTCCAGTTTTAATGAGTAGGGTGACTCATCCAATGTCTAATCTATTAGAGTATCAAATTTTAGAAGAGAGAAGCAAGAATTTGTTTCTAACTTGTACACTCTAGAGACAACTTTCTGCCATAAGTAGATGGTATTTCTTTCACTTTTTGTGGTAGTTACGCAAACCTGTAACAGAGAGGTACAGAGGCCTCAAAAAGATCACAGGCAGTCTGAGAGCTCCAGCTCAGTAACGTATGTAGTTAATTGTTATCTTTGTTACTACAATAAAACTACTTAGTACTGCCTTTTTCAGAAAATTAAAGGCTATATACAAAAAGGAGATACGCAAAAGCCACCCATGACTGCAATAAAGGAAATGCGATTAATCACTACATGTGCTGCCAAAGAAAGATTTGCTTGTGGTAATTATAGAAAAATATAACCTTCCATGGGCAGAAAGGAGAATAAAAAAATGAGAATAAAAGTAAGAAGCAGAGAACAGCAGACACAGGAATACGATTGCTAAGCCTTTAATAAGTTATTGAAGTACCCTCCCTGGCTGCTTACACCAATCCTTCCTAATCAGTTGACGTATTTTATTTACTTATTTCCTCCTATCTGGAACAGCAGTTGCTATCAAGGACAGCAGGCCAAGAAGAAAAATCTTATGTAAATAATAAATATTCCTTCACCCTGGCTGTATTCCTCTCAAAAGATAAATAAATAGAATCATTGACTATATGAACATACATTTAGCAAGGCTTGGGTTTTCTGCCTTTCCAAGTATCTGTCCCTGGATTTAATTTGCTTGCTTTTGCCTCGTCATGCTTTTTTCCTAAACTCACAGTAAAGCAAGTCTATCCATTGCTTAAGTGTAGTGTGTATGGACAGCACCAGGTAGGAATAAGACTGTTCATTTTTTAATGCCTTTAAAGGCTTTTGATAATGAATTTGTTTTCTGTTTTCTGTTTTCTACTTTGGGACATATTATCCCTGCTTGTAGTGTGGAAACAAATAATAGTAGGCACCTTTTTTTCCGTTTGCTATATTTCTACAGATGGCTGAGGTGACCAAAATACTCACTCCACATTAAAATTGAAGTCCATGTTAACATCCACAGAAAGAATAGGATAGAAGGAGCTCCCCCTCTCCTTTAGATGGTAATCTTCCACAGGTAGGGACGACATAAGGTCTAGGCAGGTAAAGGGAGAGTGGTCACTTTGACAATGCAAATATATTGCTAAATTTCGGAGTCCACATCTTATTGTAGGAGAAGCACTTCTGTATCCAGAGTCCCACTCCTTCACAGCAACAAAAAGTGAAGCTGAAGAAGTTAAGTAGGGAAAATAAAGGTTCTGATTTCAAAATAAATTAATATTTGCATTTGAATTATGACATGATAATATATAAAGCTAGGCATTATTTTAAAACTGATTTTTAAAATTTCCCCCCAGAAAAGTAATTCAGATGGTGCATTGAATATGTGTCTTAAGTAGGAATCTAATACAACACTGCTCCCTTCAATGTCTGAAAGATGGTCTCAGAGTTATAGAGGACTCAGGGGAAGCTGTCTGATCATAGGTCTCACGTCTGAATGTAAAAGCAGATATGTTCTCATAAATTGGAAATTCTTGGTGCTAAATGAAGAATTCAGCAGAACTGATACTCAGTATGAAGAATTTCAGGATTATGGTTAAAGTCTCTCATGGGCAAAGTCACCTCAGGACTGCTGAGACCCTTTGAGCCCCAGGACAGAGCAGCCTTACTCCAGCAGTGTTTTTTCCTGAACTCAGATATCAGGCTGCATGTGGCGGTTCACAGCAAAGAGTTCACTTCATCCTTCTACAGAGCTATTCACAGTTCCCCATTGTTAGCTTTCTTTTCTGGCATTTCAGCCTGGTTCTCTGAAATGACAAGAGTGCAATGCAATCTAGTACACTAGTTTCTACATTTGCATACTACATAGTCTGAATCTGTCATGCATAGAAAAACATGTTAGCTGTGAATTAAAAACTGCACTTTAAATGCACAGTTAAATGACGATTAGGCAAGAGGTCACACACCCAGATTATTGCTTTACCCTAAAGGTAAAACTAGTAAGGTTCATATAAAGGGAAAGAAAAATGAAAGAGAAAGAAACAAACCACAAAACTCTTCAGGAGATAAGACCTGTCAGTAGAAATTTAATCGCACAGAAATAAAGAATATGAAACCTACGAAGAGTGGCAAATAGCTAAATTATCTCTAGGAATCTGTTATGGAGTATTATGTTAATTTAAGAAGGCTCTATTAATAATTTTTAGTGGTTAAAAAATTCTAGGAAAGTTCACCTACCATTCATAGCTATCATTTTAAAAACAATTTCCGAGCATCCTTTCTTTTGGTGATTTATGTTTTGAATATGTACACATCTAATAGAAGAATTCACCATTGTGAAAGTGGAAAACACATTTAGAAAACTTTTATAAATGTCTTCTAGGTGTATCTATATGTATGCATACACGTATTAGAGGAAATCCTTATAGAATCACAGAAAGATTTGGGTAGGAAGAGACCTTCAAGATCATCTATTTCCAGCCCCCATGCAATGGACAGGGACAGCTCCTACTAGACCAGCTTGCCCAAAACCCCATCCAGCCTGATTTTGAACACTTCCAGGGACAGGGCATCCAAAACTTCTCTGGGCAACCTGTTCCAGTGCCTCACCACACTCACTATTTAGATTAGATATTAGGAAGAATTCCTTCCTAATATCTAATCTAAATCTCCCTTCTTTCAATTTAAAATCTTTACCTCCTGTTCAATCACCACTCTCCCTCATAAGGACACCAAAGACAGTAAGAAAAAATTCT
>VXBW01007006.1:22818-41496 GCA_013400375.1 Thinocorus orbignyianus
GGTCTGGAGGGAGGGGGGGTTCACCTGGGTAGGGACGGTGGGACGGGAGCGGAGCTGCTGGGGGGGCTCACCTGGGTGGGTTTGCAGGGTAGAGGGGGGTCTGGGACAAATGTGGGGCTGAGGTTGTGGGGCAGGAGGACAGCAAGAGCATGGAGGTGGGGAAGGCATGGGATGGGTGATGTCAGCCCTCTAGGTGTGGGGCAAGCGCTTTGACCCCGTGGTGGCTCTAAGGGCTGTGGGGCTGGGAGGTGACGTGGGGCTGGAGGTTTGCCCTGTGGCACTGCCTGTGCCGGAGGGGATTTCCACTCCTTTCCCTCCAAACTTTGTTTGCTAGCCCCGGGGTTGGGATCTGGTGGTCATGCCAAGGCTGCGCGGGATGTTAGAAGGCATAGGGCTGGGATGCGGGCAGCTCTGGGCAACCTGCTGTTTAGGAATTCTATCCCTTCGGCTCACCCAAAGGATGCCCAGACCCTGAGTCACACCTTTCAGGGTGACTTTTACAGCAAAAAAAAAAAATAATCCTACCTGCGCCTGTCGTATTTCCCTGTGGATTGGATATTATCGAGCTGGGAAATCCCTAAAGTCATGTCTCACCTGACGTCAGGGGCTTTGTGATTTATTTTTGATGCCCTGGGGACCTTGCCCTGGGTTTTGTCCCGGGACTGGCCCTGCAATCCCTGCCGCCACGAGGGGAGCCATGGCCCTGGGACACGTGGTGGCCGCTCCGGCGCTGGAATTGCGGTTGCTGAGATCCACGCTGCCCATAGTGGATCTTAAAAAAAGTCGGCTTCCCACCCAGTTCCTTCCCTCAGGAGGGTTTATTTAGATTTTCTTGATAAAGTCAAGCTTAACTGAACCCATCACACTCTTAACAGCTTCTTTCTTTAACTTTTGTTGTTGGTGGTGAGTTGTTTTTTTTGCCTTTTTAAATGAAAGAGAAAAAGGGAGGGGGGACCGGTGGGGATCGATGTTGCCTCACGTGATAATCGCACCATACCGTGGGTGCAGTTCCTTCATCTGCTCACCAGAGCTTGTTGCTTCATGCCTGGACCTGGGCCACGGGATCCTGAGGAGGAATGCCGTTGGATTTGTGAGAGCACAGACTGTGTCTGGGAGGGGGGGGAAGGAAGTGGGGGAAACCAGAATCACAGAACATTAGGGGTGGGAAGGGACCTCTTGGAGGTCATCTCGTCCAACCGCCTGCCAGAGCTGGGTCACTCAGAGGAGGTCGCATAGTGTCCTGGTGGGTTTGGAATCTCTCCAGAGAAGGAGACCCCACCCCCTCTCTAGGCAGCTCTACCACCCTCACAGTAAAGAATTTTTTCCTCCTAGAATCACAGAATGGTCAGAGTTGGAAGGGACCTTCAAGATCATTGATTTCCAGCCCCCCTGCCCTGGGCAGGGACACCTCCCACCACACCACATTGCTCCAAGCCCCATCCAGCCTGGCCTTGAACCCCTCCAGGGATGGGGCAGCCACAGCTTCTCTGGGCAACCTGTTCCAGTGCCTCACCACCCTCACAGCAAAGAATTTCTTCCTAATATCTGATCTCAGTGTCCCCTCTTCCAATTAAAACTGTTTCCCCTTGTCCTGTCCCTCCACTCCCTGACCGAGAGTCCCTCCCCAGCTCTCCTGGAGCTCCCTTCAGATCCTGGAAGGCTGCTCCAAGGTCTCCCCGGAGCCTTCTCTTCTCCAGGCTGAACAGCCCCAGCTCTCTCAGCCTGTCCTCACAGCAGAGCTGCTCCATCCCTCTGAGCATCTTGGTGACCCTCCGCTGGACCCGTTCCACCAGATCTGTGTCCATCGGAATTTTCTACATCCCGGTCTGTGCCCGTTGCCCCTTGTCTTGTCCCCAGGCACCACTGGGAAGAGTCTGGCCCCATCCTCTTGGCCCCCCTTCCCCTCCCCTTTAGCTGTTGCTCAGCATCGATGAGACTCCATCTCAGCCTGCTCCTCTCCAGCTGAGCAGCCCCAGGTCCCTCAGCCTTTCTTCAGAGGAGAGATGCTCCTCATCATCCTCACAGCCTCTGCTGGACTCTCTCCAGCAGTTCCCTGCCCTTCTGGAACTGGGGAATCCAGAACTGGACCCAGTGCTCCAGATGTGGCCTGCACGGGGCAGAGCAGAGCTGGGGGGAGGAATGACCTCCCTGGACCTGCTGGCCACGTTCTTCTTAATGCACCCAAACAAAAAAACCCCAAACCCTGTATTTGTCAGACATTTGCCCTTGGAGCAGTGGCATCTCGGGTGTCTACTTGGCATCTCTTGTCCATCCCTGGTCCCTACCACCATTTGCTAAGAGCTTTTCTTACTCCGTGTGAACCTTGCTGGGATGGTCATTGCTCGTCAGGAGTTCAGTGAGAGACCCAACTCCTCCAAAAAAACAAACTGGGGAGGTGGAAGAAGGGAAAGTTCAAAGCTTGACGATTCCCAGAGAGCTATTTTATTATTATTACTTTTATTCTTCAGACCTAATCTTTTAGCTGACGTTGAGGGTGTTGGGGATTCCTGCGCTTGGGAATTCCTCTGCCTTGAGGCAACGCTTGCTTTCTTGGGATGTTTACCGTGGGTGAAAACTACTCCTGAATACCATTGACCTCTTGCCCACGGCTCCTGGCTTGCTTTCTCCTCGTGCTTTGCGAGGCTGGTGGGTTAGTCAGGGGTGGGAGCTCCTCGCCTGGGAGGCCAAGCACTTGAGCTGCACTTGCTGGGGAAGGTGCTGGGGGGGTCCGATAACCTTATCGTGCTCTAAAGTTCCACCAGGGAGCTGGTTCATGAACAGTGGTGAAATCCTGCCCCTGAGGGGACCTTTCCAAACAGTAGATAAGTGTTGTGGCCGCAGTGTTGTCACCTGGCAGAGTTTAAATGGGGAAGAAAAATGGTGGTTTTTATTAATTTCCCCCACACTGGGACAGATTACCCAGTCTCAGCCCTGGAAGACTTTTCAAGACCAAAATGGGTAAAGTGCCTTGTGGCGGGGAGGGAAAAGTGAGTTTTTTCTCTTAAGCTGGACATAAAAACACTTTATAAACTCACAAACCCTCCCAGCTGGGGATAGCAGCAGCGGGAGATGCAGAGCCGTGCTGGAGGGAGGTGGATTTGGTTCCTCCAAGTCTGAGGGGCTGGAGATGGTCCCGTTCCTGCACTATCTAGGGCTTGAGGAGGGGGGGAGGGGGGATCTGTGCCTCTCCCTGTCCGTGTGTCTGTCTGGGCAGAGCTATATGCTGGGGATTGGGGGTGGAAATTACCCTCTCGGTGGTGGTTTATGGGTCTGAGTCATGCCCTGCAGTCGCGTGACCGTGGGACCTGCTGTGTGGCCAGTTTGGCACTCATACCCTCCTTTGTACGAGCGAGCGCGGGAAGCGTTCGGGGAGGACCCGGGGTGGGGAGGGAATCGGTTGGCTCAGGGGACTGGGGGGGACAGGACAGCTTGAACCTCTATTGTTTCAGCCTTCCAAGGCAGAAGTCAACTTCTGACTCACCGGAGAAATATTTGCTTGAAGAAGGCAGGTTTCAGGCTGGGGGGGGGCATCATCCGCAGGGCTGGGGGCAGTTTTATAACCCTTTAGCTCCACAGGGCAGCCGTGCTGCTGGAGAGGCCCAAGGCACTGTCCCCCTCGGGTATCTGGGGTACCCAAATACCCCCCAAACCTTCTATACCCCCCTGGCCTTTCCTGTCGAGCATCGGGACCCTGCAGCAGGTCCAGAAAGAGCTGAGGCAGCAGAAAGGTGCCCACTGAACTGGCGGAAACGGGGCCGTTGGCTTCCCGATCTGCAGCGAGATACCGGGATAATGCGGAAACACCAGAGGCCACGCTGTTCCCCGGGAGCCCAGAGCAGCCTGGTTGTTTCTTGTGGGCACAGGAGCCGTGTACCAGCCTTGACACGGGGCCGGTTTCCTCCCCACAAATGCCCTCCCTGTTGCTGCCCTTCTATTTTCCTTCCGTGCTGTGGGTCCACAAGCTCAGAAATTGGGGCAGGAAAAGGGAGCCCGGTGTTACCCCAAGGAAGCCTTTTCCTTGCTGATAACCTGGTGCGGGGGGAATCCCTCTGCAAACCTCCTCCTTACGCTTTTCCAGGGAAATACCCATGCTGGTACGGGGAAAGTGGTCTCCACCTGCATCAAGGGGAGGTTTGGCCACCAGGGCCAGTGCTCCACAAGCCATCCCAGAGCTCCTCTCCCTTCACCTGGGTGCCCTGGGCAGAGCAGCTCTTGGCCTTCTCTTTCTTCCCTTGCCCCCGTGCACTGGGGATGGTTTTTAACTCCAGTGATATTATTATATATTTTTTTTAAATAGGTCGTTGTTGTGCAAACTTCTGCAGTAGCACTGCATAGGAGGGATAAGTTGGATCCCTTGGACCCTGGCAGGGATGGAGAAGACTTTTACTACGTCCAGGAGAGCAACTTGTACTGCAGGAAGTGCCCTCCAGGTAAGATGCTCTCAAACGTGGATCACGACATGTCCAGCCCTGCTGTGTTTCTGCCTGGCTCCTTGCGGGGGGGTGGTGGGTGCTCTCCCCTGCTCCCCAAACCTGGTGAGATCTAAGAGGCACTTAGGGGAACGTGTTCCTTTAGATCCTTCTCAATTTGCCTCTTAACTGCAGAACGGCAGCGCAATGGGCTCCCGTTCTGCAAAGACCTCCCTGTCCTCTGCTGTGTCTTCACAGATTCACCCTTGCTTCCCCCTCAACCCCTCCAACTCCCCCCATCCTCCCCGCAGGCGAGTACGTTGCGGATCACTGTAAAGAGTCCTATGGCCCCAGCCTGTGTTTGCCCTGTAAAGAAGACGGATACTCGAATGAATACATCGAGTACCCGAACGACTTCCGCAAGTGCCTCCCCTGCCGGACCTGTAGGGAAGGTAGGAGCTGGGTGTGGAACTGGGCGATGCTGGTTGATAGCTCAGGCTGGGTTCAGCTGACTGGAGACCTCTCTCTATTTAAAGAGCACAGTCACCTGCAGCGTCCCCAAAGAGTGACTCTGGGTCTGGAATGGGTGTAAAGTGGCTTGTGCCAGACCTCCCGTCTCCGTTTACTGCAGCATCCCCTTGTACAAAGCCTGGACACGAGACCTCCGTCCAGCCTGGACCAGGGTTCACGGCAGCGTCGTAGGCTGCTGCTGGTGGAGCTTTGATGAGAGCATTGCTTTTTCTCTTGGGCATGGTGAGGTTTTGGGGCAGGAAAGGGAAAGGCTGTAGACCTTGATGTGGTCTTCCCCAGGCTTGTGGGTCAGCTTGGGTCATTAATGAGGGAAGTGGGTGGAAGAACGTGGGGCAGAGGGGCTGGGGTAGAGCCCTCTCCTCTTGCCCCACAGATGAGGTGGAGCTGAGTCCCTGCCAAGCCAACAGGAACACTCAGTGTGCCTGCAAGAGCGGTACCTTCTGCTCCCCAGACCACCCCTGCGAGATGTGCCAGAAATGCCGGCCCCGGTGAGTTGGGGTGCCGTGGTGGTGGTGGTGGTGGGGTCACCAGGATCTATGCTGGGAATCCCAACCCCTGAACCTGCCCCATTCCTTCCTCTTTTTCCAGGTGTTCCCCAGACGAAGTGGAGCTGGCTCCCTGCACACCCCACAGCGACCGCCTGTGCGGTCCCTCCACTGGCACCTTCTCCAGCTCCTCGTGTAAGTTGAGGGGGGCTGCTGGAGGAGAGGGGGTGGGCTAGGGGGATGGAGATGTGAGCTGCTGCCAAGGGGATTGGGAGCAGCTCCTCAAACACCTTGTTTTATCTGCTTTAGATGACCAGATCGTGATCATTGTGGTGGTAGTCGTGTTCCTTGTTGCTGCGGTCGTCAGCATTTGTAGGTGCTACTGTCGTCCAAGTAAGCTTCTGGGGACCCCCGGAGCCTTCACCCCCAGTTAGGGGCTCTGTGTGGGTATGGGTTGGGTGGGAAGAGGGATCCGCCTGGAGGAAGAACCATCACAACACGTTTTTTTATCTTCCAGGGAACGGGAGGGACCTGAGCAGAAAGTCCTGCAACGTGGTGGTGAGTTGCTGGGGTGGCAAGGGAGGGGAGGTGGTGGCAGCTCCGTTGGTGAGGTGGAGGTGAGGTCCCCCCTCTGCTGCACACTTGGCCTGCAGCTCCTGGGAAGGCTGGAGGAGCAGGGAGGGATGAGTCTCATCCCTGGATGGATGCAGGGGAGCTGGACCAAGCTGAGAAGGGGCTCTGGTAGCCCCCTGCTGCATGTGGGGTGCTTGCAGCCCCCTCTCCAGTGCTGTTATCGCTTCTGTGGTGGAAGTGCTGGCACATACAGGGTCCCTGGTGGGGACCCCGGGTTAGAGGGAGGACTGTTCCATACCGGAGCCCCTTCAAGCTCAAGGTGAGCAAGCCCTGCCCTTGATGGACATCACCGCTGTAGGTGGCATCCCTAAGGGGCTGGTGTGACTTCTGCCCTCCTGGGGCCACCCGACTCAGCTTCTCTCCTGCCGCAGGACTACCTGTTGCGGCGGATGCCCAGGTACCAAAGAGGGAGGCTGGAGATGGAGGGGATGCAGGACAACTCCCGTAACGAGAGGAGGAATCTGGTTCCCGTGCCAGGAGAAGACCCTGATACCCGTAAGTGTTGGGGCCCAGGGGATGTACAGGGTGAACCTGCGGTATGAGCTTTATGGGCAGAGTCCTTTCTGACTCAGCTGTCCGTGCTCTACCCTGTTCTCTAAGCTTTTCCCTTCCCTCCTTTAGTTTTACGACGCTCTTTTGAGTTCTTTGCCCAAGATGTGCCCTACAAGGACTGGAAGAGATACGGCCGAGCCCTTGATCTGCTGGAGAACGAGATTGCCCACGCAGAACTGAACGACAAGTATTCGCTGGAGCCCTTCTTCCAGATGCTCAACATGTGGCTCAACAGAGAAGGGATGAAAGCCTCCGTGAACACGCTGCTGGAGACCCTGCACCACATCAATCTTGGAGGGGTTGCGGAAAGAATCTCCTCCAAGCTGGTCCAGCAGGGATTTTTCCAATACGAAGTGAGCTGAGGAGCAGGGCAGGCCCCCATGTCTCCCCACCTCAAGCTAAAAACCATAAATACCTCTAAAGAACACTTGAATTTTTTTATCTTTGTATCACTCTCCTGTGGCTCTTCTCTTTTTGAAGCCGTTGTACAGTTCAGCTGAGCCCGGAGGATTTGATCATCTCACCAGGTACAAACCTCATGGTCATCTCTGCTGAAGTTATGGTGCTTCCTTACAAAAAACAAGCCAGTGCCTTGATTTCAACACAAAGAGCCTAAAAACTTATCGCAAGCTGCCTCTGGGACTGTCTCCCTTGGAAGCACTGGTGCTCTCCAGCCATCTTCAGGATCGGTGCCTGCCTTTTCTTTTCTTTTCTTTTTTTTTTTTTTTGCAGGATGTAGGCATCCCTGTGGTTTTTAACTGGATCATCCTCCTCCTCCTTTTTTTTCCTGAGGGGTTCCTGGCATCATGCAATGGCTTCTGCTTGTAGAACATCTCTAAGCTGGCCAGCAAGCTCAATACTGTACGCTCGGTGGGCAAGCATTCATGGGGTTCTTGGGTTAATTTCTCAAAGCTCTTCACTGGTAGCATTTTTAGCTGATAGCGGTTCTGCTTGCTGTGAGGAACCAGTTCGAAACTGGACTTTGAGGGGAGGGTGGAAATGATTTGGAATCGTAGGTTGGACAAGACCTTTGAGATCATCAGCTCCAACCGTTAACGGAGCACTGCCAAGTCCAGCCGAAGCCTGGGGGAAACGGGATGGAGAATGTGGGCAGCAAACTCAGTTTGCCAAAGACTTCTTTCTTTATGACCTTGGACAAAGTGGGTTTGTTGCCCTTTCCTTGGCCATGGGGTGGCTTTGCTGTCCCTGCCTGTCCCCAGCCAGCACGGAGAGGTGAATGCACTGAGGTCCAAGCTGTGGGTACCTGCCATCCATCCTTCCAGCCGGATGGGTTGCTCCTCAAGCCCTTTGCTCCTTGCTCTGGCTCTCAACACGTAGCTCAGGGACAACTTGGCTGGAAAAAAACACTGCATTACTTGAGCTGGCTCCATGTGCTGCCCTCCCAGTACAGCCCAGCCTACTGGGACCACCCCCAGCACAGTGGGAGAGGGTGAGGGGCATCGCCAGCCCCTCTTCTGTGAAGCACCTGTCCCTCCCCTGCTGCCCCCACCTTCTCCTCCCTCCTCACCACCGCCTCAAAAAAAATCCTCGTTGTAAAACGCAAGCAGAAAGACTATATTTATGTATTTATTAATTGTAAATGTGTACATATCTTAACTTAAAAGCTAATACAAAAATAGGTTGGGTTTTTTCGGTTTTTTTTTTTTTTTTTTACTATGTGTTCGGTGGTTTTGTACAGAGCTCTGGCCCAGCCAGTTTTCTATTTCCAGTTTTTACATGTTTCTATGAAGGAAGAATAAAGTTTTAATAAAAACAAACAAACCAAAAAACCCAGTCTTCCTGGTTTTTCATCTGCTTTTCCCCGCCTCAGCCCCCATCTTGCTGTGCCATAACGCTGGCGATGGCCTGTTCTAGGTTGCAGTGGGCACCGAGGGAGCTGGACCAGATGCTCTGCAGCTGCTCCGTGTGGCACCGAGGACCCAGACTGTGGCATCCATGCTCCTCCACACCAGCATCCTGCTGGGAACGGTCCCCACCAGCGATGCTTCTGCTGGGGGAGGAGGGAAAAAAAAACCACCAGCAGCAAACCTGGGGCACAGGTCACACTGACGCCGAGTCCCACAGTCTTAAGTCGCCTGCAAAATTTTTAGGAGGCTGAAATCTCAGCAATTCGAAGGGTACAGGGGCTGGGACCCCCCCCTCAGGGACCAAGGGATGCTTCTGACCCCCGTGATGAAGCTGCTGCTTGTTGGGACACACACACACCCCCCACGGTGCTCCCCACTCCAGCTGCAGCGAGCCAGGGCTCTGCATGTTGAAATAGCCGAGTTGTGAATCCATGCAGTGCCTTATGAGGATGGGGTGGAGGGAAAAAGGGGGGCTCCACTCACCCCAAAATCTCCCCCCATGACTTGAGCTGCCCACCAGCCTTCGCACTGCAGTCAGGGTTATCGGTAACACGGGTCTGGGGCAAAGCACTAGAAGCAGGAGCTCTTGGTGAGCTGCCAGGAGAAGGTTTTGTGCCCGAGGTCCCATCCCGTCGCAGCTCCCACACATGCAAACCTGGGTGGGGAGCTCCTGTGGAGCCAGGCACATGCAGGATTTTGTGCTGGGACACGGAGAGGTGGGGCTCGGGTCTTGGCCTGAGGAAGGCAAACGAACTGGGAAGCAGCGGCGAGCACCAGGATTCGAAAGGGAAAGAAAGTCACGGTCCTACCTGCTCGCTGGTGCTGCCCAGTGTGAGAACACCGAGCCTAAGCTGGGCTGGAACCACAACTTCGCTCCTGCATCCGTGGCTGAGGATGAGCATGCAAAACAAGTGACTCCAAGGTGCTCTACCGAGGCCAGTCGGGATGAGGAACAGCACGGAGCCAGAGGGGACACCACCAGGAGCATCCCTCCGCACCATCCTGGGCATCCTCCATCCCTCCACACCATCCCGGGCATCCTCCAGGATGGGTATCCTCCATCCCTACACGCTCGCTCCAGCAAGCAGCATCTTTGCCAAGGATGGACTCCAAGGAGCTTTCCCTTTTTCCAGCTGGGGAGGGCGAGCAGAGGTTATGGGATCCCTCCTGCTCCCTACCAGTCCTGCTGCCTTCTCCTGCCGGTACCTGCAGGGTTTGTGCATCTACAGGGACACAGGTGGGACGTGCAAAGTCAGTCCGATGGGTAAAGCCACCTCTCGTTGTACAAGGGCTTTTTAGTTTTGATGGCTCCATCCTTCTCCGCTGTCCCTGCGCTGGGGAGGTGGGTGCTGGTGTCACTCCGAGCAGGGCACAAGGATGCCCCGTGTCCAGCCACTTCCTCCCAAACACACAGGGACCACGCTAGGCTTTTAAAATACCATTTATTACAATGGAGCCTTCCAGGCTAAAATCCCAAGCTGGGGGCTTGGGCTTGGTTTCTGGTGTGGCAGGTTGGGGAGGAAAGTGAGTTTGGGCTTGTTTTATTATTATTTTATAATATCTTTTTTTTTTTGCTTTATGTTTTCTCCTTAAAAATAAAAAAGATGAAAGAGGCAGGGAGGAGAGGACTCCTGTCCCCTCCCACTCCCTGAATTAAGAACCCCCCCAACTTATGAGCAGAAGGAGGGATGTTGCAGTGCCTGGGGACGCATTTGGGGACGGGGCTCCCCCCTGGCCTGCCTGTCCCTGCTGCCAGGTGAAGGGGGTGGCAGCACCCCTCCACCGTGGCTCTGGCTGCCCGGGGTGGTGAGATGCCATCAGACAAACAAATTAATCTTCTGCAGCTTCTGGTGACAAATTAAAGTGGAAGCAGGATGGGTTTCTTCTTCCTCATGCTGTTGATGTCCAAAAAAAAACAAACAAAAAAAACAAACAAAACCAACCAAACAAAAAAACCAAAAAACCCCCAGAGGATCCAAAATAAAACCACAACGCAGCCCTCGTGCTCCTGTAAACATGAGTTTCTCCTGCTGCTCGGTCTCTGCTCTGGGGTCTCCATCCCCACACCGTGGGGAGAGCAGGGCTCCAGGAGCTCCCGGGGGGGCTGGCACCCAGCCCCGAGCCCCTCCGCAGGGACCCGTCCCTGTGACCACCGTGTCCTCTGGGTCTGGGGCTGGCGGCGTCCCCTCCACGCCTGGCGCTGGGGCAGGTCATTCCCCTCTTCCTCCTCCTCCCCGTCTCCTCCCAGGGATGCTGGAGCCAGGGCAAGGACGGGCTTTCAAACCACAGCCGAGGAGGAGGAGGAGGGGGAGGAAGAGGAGGCTGTGGCTGCCGACGATGAAGGAGAGGAGGAAGGAGAGGAGGAAGCATTCCAGAAGAGCCACCGCCTCTTGGGTTGCCGTTTGAGGTGGAGGTAGTCTTCCTTCTCCCGCTCCTTCTTCGCCCGCTGGTAGTGATCCTCCTCCTTCAGGTACCACACCGGCGGCCAGCGGTGCTTCTCGAAGTACTCCTGATTCTCTGCAGAGGTAAAAAGGGGGCGTGAGAACACCACCGGGACCTCCCCCCTCTCCAGGACCCCATCACCCTGCCCTGGTCCCAGCTCACCTCCCGACATGGCCTTCATGTCCCGGGGGAACTTGCGGCAGACGTTGTTGTAGTTGGTGCAGATGTGGTGGAGGCACCAGTCAGCCAGCTGGTAGGCGCAGTGGAACTGGAAGAAATGGGAGCCCACGTCAGAGCCACCACGGGACAGCAGGAGGAATTCATCCTATTCCTCCACGGACATCCAAGACCAGACCTTGGCTGTCCCCTCTGCCACGAGACCATCGCCCCTGCGGAGATACCGGACCCCTCTATGTGGCATCACCCAGCACCTCTCGGGTCATGTCCCACCATGTCCTACCTGAGCCAGCTCCAGGAACACTAGCACGTCCCCATCGATGTCCACCATCATCTGGGCCGCCTCCATCAGACCAGTAACGGTGTACTGCTCTGTGGGGGACACGCAGGGTCACAGGGTGGTTGGGATGGGGTGAAGGTGGGTGCACGGTGCTGTCACCAAGCTTGGGGACAGGGGGAGGACATCATCCTACTGTAGATGCCTCGACTCACCGGTGAGAGCCACCAGATGTGGCAGGCAGAGGCGGTTGGCGAGGATGATGAGCTTCATGTCGTCGAGGTCGGGGCTGGAGCTGAACTGCCCGGTGTAGAGGTACTCCAGCACTGCCCGCATGCAGCTCTTGCTGGTGTAAGGAAGTGCCACCTGCGGGACAAGCACTGGTTGTCACCCCATGGCCATCCCCAGCTGTCCCAGGGCAAATCCCAGGGTCCCCTTCCTCACCTCGTTGGTGGAGCTCTCCACAAAGGGGCCACCAAACATCGCGGCCATCCAGTCGCAGCTGGAGATGAGCAGGGGCTTGTGGGCACTGATAGCACCATCATCCAGCACAAAGGTGACATCTGGGGACAAGCAGAAGGATGCTGCTGGGACTGTCCCCATTACCTGGGGCTTCAGCCACAAAATATCTCACACCAGGGAGAGAAGAAGTGGATAGAGCCTGGTGTATCCTATAATTTGGCCTAAAGATCTCTGTATTTTCATTTCCCGGCATCTCTGGCTCAGGGAAGGGCCATGGTGGGACTTTGGTTCTTTGAGGGGTTTTCCCAGGCCACACCACCACACAAAGGGGAAAAACCCAGGAATAAACTGTCTCGCCCAAGCTCAAGTCCTTGGGGAGGACTACAAGGACTTCCTGCCCTCCCCACTCTGCTCTCCACCCCTGGGCCAGAGCTTCTCCTGGAGGTCAGCACACATCTGCCCCCGTACAGGGACAGTGTGACCACATCAAGGTCCATCCTTGTGAAATAAATTCAGCCAGAGGGAGACTGGGAGGTTCACACACACACCCCCCACCCCTAGGGACGTCACCCCACAGCATCATGGCACAAGCCAGCGGCACGTGGTGTGTGGTGGAAAGCTGGGGAAGTCCTACCAAGGGCACGTTACTCCTCATAAATCAGATGACCCTGTGAAAATCTGAGCCTGGGGGGGAAGGAAATCGCTTTTGCTGCTTTCCCATAAATAAACAGAGCTGTCAGATGGGCTGGGGAGCAGGAAAACCTGGGGAAGAGCCATCACACTCACACTTTCTGGGGAAAAAAAAAAAAAGACAACCCAATAGCTATAAAAATCCCAGAAAAGCAAAGCGTGATCAAAACCCCCAGGGGAGGCGAGTGAGCACGGGCTGACCCCACCTTGCTCACGTATGGGGCAAAGCCAGGAGCTCTAACCCCCCCACGCAAGGGAGATGGGGTGCTGGGGATGGTCCTCGCCCTCAGCCATACCCGAGAAAGTCCCCTTGGCCAGGCATTCCTTCACCCGGTTGGTCCTCCGGACGTGGAAGGCTTTGGTGATCTCCTGGTTCATGAATGCCTCGTTGTTGAGGATGTTGGCCACCATCATGCGGAGGTCGAAGACCTCCAGCAGCTCAGCGATGTGAGCGATGTGCATGAGGTCCCGCTCGTTCTCATCCAGCTCCCCCGTGTACAGGTACTTCAGCACCGCCCGGAAAGGACCTGGCTGGATGGAAGCATCCATCTTCACCACCACCATCAGCTTGGACTTGTAGGTCAACGGGTCTTCTGCCATCTCCTCCTGGATGCTGGTGAAAGCCCGGCTCCAAGAGGAGAGGTCCCTTCCCCGCCGCAGCCCATGCTCCCCGTTCTCGTAGCGGTTGCCCCGCAGGATCCCGTCACTGGTGGAGGCTCTAAGGCACGGTTTGCGCTGGCTGGACCCGGCCTCCTCGGTGCTCTCGCAGATATCAAAACTAGCAGCTCGGAGGAGGAAATCCCGCCCGTGGTGCCTCTCCTCTTGGTGCAGCATCCTCTCGGCGGCTGCGGTGACGGCCACCCCGAAGCCGTGCCCCGCCGTGCTCTGCTGGTCCTCCTCGCTCAGGTCCATGAGGAACAGGTCGTAAAATTTGGAGGAGGAGGTGGAGAGGTAGATCTTGTGTGCGTAGATTTTGATCTTCTCTTGCAGCACCAGGATGACATCCGCGCACAGAGGGTCCTCCAAGAGGTGGGCTGGGCGCTCCTCGTTGTTGGAAGGAGGGTCTGGGACAATGATGATGGGCGGAGGGGGCTTGGGGGGCAAGAAGGGGGCTTGGAGCAAGGGTCGCTGTACATTGCGGAGGTGAGACTTCCAGAACTGCAGGTGACGGCGGGAGATGAGGGCGGCACGGATGGCATTGTCAAAGACGTCCTTGATGCCAAACTGGGCCACCACGCTTGTCTCGTAATAGGGGATTCCCAACTCCTTGGCTACCTCCCTCCCCTTCTCCGGGGGAAGGATCTCATTAGGTTTGATTGGCCTGAAGAAAAGATAACAAAGAGATCTCTTCAGACACGGGGTAAGGAGAAATCAGGGAGGGGAGCCATAGGACGAGGCGGAAGGGTTTGACCCTGAGAGAGGGGAAATCTGGGGAAGAACTTGGCTGTGAGGGTGGTGAGACCAGAGAAGCTGTGGCTGCCCCGTCCCCGGAGGGGTTCAAGGCCAAACTGGATGGGGCTTGGAGCACCCTGGTGTGGTGGCAGGTGTCCCTGCCCAGGGCAGGGGGTGGCACTGGGTGGTCTTTAAGGTCCTTTCCAACCCAACCCATTCTATGAGTCTATGAAAGCCTTGGGCAGGTGTGGACACTGGGGCACGAGTCCCACCTGGCCAAGGGTCTCCGTGCCCGATTGACGGCCTCCAGGTCGGCGTAGCGTAGGTCGAGCTGGCAGCCCACCAGGATGACGGGTGCACGGGGACAGAAGTGCTTGATCTCTGGGTACCACATGGTCTTCACATGGTGCAGGGAGTTGGGGTTAGCGATGGAGAAACACAGAACCACGACGTCAGACCTGCGAGGAGAGGAGAGTCAAGGTCCACCTTGGGGATGGAGCCAACCTCGCCGTGCTCTGGTGGTGCCCTCCCTCCCTGAAGGAGACTCTGCCTCTCCCTTACCTGCCATAGGCAAAGCGCCTGTCTTTGTGGTGGTCACCAAAGGTGTCCCAGAGCCGCAAGGACACACTAACATCGTCTACCACATCCCGGGAGCGCTCTAGCACCTGCGGGNCGAGGCGGAAGGGTTTGACCCTGAGAGAGGGGAAATCTGGGGAAGAACTTGGCTGTGAGGGTGGTGAGACCAGAGAAGCTGTGGCTGCCCCGTCCCCGGAGGGGTTCAAGGCCAAACTGGATGGGGCTTGGAGCACCCTGGTGTGGTGGCAGGTGTCCCTGCCCAGGGCAGGGGGTGGCACTGGGTGGTCTTTAAGGTCCTTTCCAACCCAACCCATTCTATGAGTCTATGAAAGCCTTGGGCAGGTGTGGACACTGGGGCACGAGTCCCACCTGGCCAAGGGTCTCCGTGCCCGATTGACGGCCTCCAGGTCGGCGTAGCGTAGGTCGAGCTGGCAGCCCACCAGGATGACGGGTGCACGGGGACAGAAGTGCTTGATCTCTGGGTACCACATGGTCTTCACATGGTGCAGGGAGTTGGGGTTAGCGATGGAGAAACACAGAACCACGACGTCAGACCTGCGAGGAGAGGAGAGTCAAGGTCCACCTTGGGGATGGAGCCAACCTCGCCGTGCTCTGGTGGTGCCCTCCCTCCCTGCAGGAGACTCTGCCTCTCCCTTACCTGCCATAGGCAAAGCGCCTGTCTTTGTGGTGGTCACCAAAGGTGTCCCAGAGCCGCAAGGACACACTAACATCGTCTACCACATCCCGGGAGCGCTCTAGCACCTGCGGGAAGAGAAACACCACCCACCCTGAGTCCTTGACCCCTGGACTGTCCCCACCACATATGGAGGAACCATTCACAATTCACCCCCAGGGTGGGTGATACTCCATCTCCTTGGGCTTCCCATGGAGGATCCATGAGATGAGACCCCCCCCCAGCACCCCCAACCAGTTCCTCTCACCTCCTGGCAGACGCGGTACTGGTCAATGGCCCACACTGTGGGCACGTGGGTGGCGAGGAGCTGGTACTGGGTCAGCGTGGCGTTGCAGGCACGGGCACAGATGAGCCGGGTCTTGCCCACCGCGTTGTCCCCGACCACGACGCACTTGATAGTTTCTACGTTTGGCCTCTCATAATCCATGTCAGAATCCATTAATTGGGACCTGGGGGGGGAGCGGTGAGGATGGAGGGATCAACAAATACAGCTGGGATGAGCCGGATGGGGGGCACTGTCTCAGGAGGGGATGGAAATGGGGTGGAAGGGGGATGGAAAGAGGATGGAGATGGGACGGGGACTGGATGGAGATGGGATGGAAAGGGGACGGAAAGAGGACAGGGATGGGACGGAAAGATGATGGAAAGGGGACAGGGGACGGGACGGAAGGAGGATGGAAAGGGGCCAGGACGGAAGAAGGATGGAAAGGGGACGGAAGAAGGATGGGACAGCAATGGAAGCAACAAGATGCTGCTGATACTCACGCTCGGAGCCGCCGGCCCCTGACAGCATGGGGGGAAGCTCCGTGGCCGGCAGCCCCGGGGAAGGCAGCGAGCGCAGGAGGCAGCTGTGGCCCCCGCTCTCCCCCACCCCCGATCCCCGCCCGTCCCCCTTAAAATTTAATGTTCCCGTGGCAGCGTGCGTCGCTCTGCCGCGCGTCAGACACATGCCCTGCGTTAGACTCGACCCTCCTCCCTCCCCGTCCCTCTGGCCCTGCCTCATGCTTGTTCATGTGAGATGAGGCTCTTTTTATATTTTTTTTTCCCCTTCTTTCTTTTTTTTTTTTTTTTCTCCCCTCCTCCTCCTTTCCCCTTTCTCCCTCTCCAGCATTTGCAAACGAAGCTTCCAGATCCAACCGACCAAACACACACCCCAGCACGGCCAGCTGCCTCTCTCAGGGGAGCACCAGCTCTGTTCCTCCAACACCCCCCCTCCAATTTCCCTCTCCCCCTACTCCCGGAGGGGATATTTGCCCCCAGAGCAGCAAAGGAGAAGAAACCCACTAAGTTTCCAGGAGGCTCAGCACCCGGAAGGCTCCCAGCATCCTGATCCCCGGACCAGGCATGACCTGAACCCTCCAGGGAGGGAGGCTGGGGCTGTGGGTGCCGCATAGACGATGCGAAACGCTTGTATCCTTTGAGCAGGGGTACCCACCTGCCTAAACTAAAGCCAGAATTAACTCACCACCGCATTAAACCCAGGATTTAGGAGTTTTTCAGGGAGGGGACTGAGGGAAAGGGGAGAAGGCCAAAAAAAAAACCAAACCAACCAAAAAACCTCGACCCACCCCACATCCTAATTTCTCCGAACTCCCCAAAGCCACAAGATCTCTTTCATCCCCTTTTGTCACCCCTCTCCTGGCACCGGCCTCTCCGGCTGCTATAATAAACCACCAGCGCAAAGCCTTCGGTGAGCTAAAATACATCGGTAACGATGGCAACCCAGGGACCAGGGATGGACGCAGGCTCCCGAAACTCGGGAAGCATGGCAAGGACTTCCCAATGTTAGCACCTTCCCCCCCTACCCCGTGCACAAAATCCATCAGCACACCCGGCTACAACCAGCCCCCATGGGGATGAAAGGGGGCACTCAGCACCGGCACTGGGCAGGATGGGGCCACCAGCCTCGTGGGCAAAGGTGGGTGGCACAAATCCAGGTGGATGGAGATGCCCAGCCCTAAGGCATCAGCTTGGTCCCCACGGGGTAAAACTTCTCCCGAGTACTTTTCAGAGCATCCCCAGCTTTTCGGGATGCAGGGAATGCTAAGAACATGGCAAACCAGGAATCACCAACCTCGCACAAAGGAACCAGGGCAGTTGTCTCCTTCCCAGATTAAGCCCTGGAAATTCATTGCTATCTCACATTTCCCCTTCCAGCATCATCCCTGGTCCCCCAGCAGCTCAAGGAGGTCTTCTTGGTGCACAGGGATCTTCTCTGGGGTTATTTTTAGGGCCAGCCATGGTCCCAAGCTGACCAAGCTCATTCAGGTGATGAGGAAAGGGAAAGCACACAGAGATGACAACTGCATCTGGCAGCCTGGATGCTCGCTTGTCCTCCGTGGGGACCTCAGCCCACACTCCACTGAGCACTGGGGACTTGGGAACCTGCTTGGAAAGTCTGGTGCCGTGAGGGAATTGAGGGATAAATGAATGGATCAGTGCCTGTGGTGAGGGAAGGAAGCGGAGGACAGTAGCAGCCACAAAAAAAATAAAGGCTCCAAATAAAACACCTTGGAGAACTCTGGCTTGCAGACCCCTCACCCACAAGACGTCATCCCAGGAGGGGACTGAGCCACTTTGCAGGGACAATTTTGGCAGGACCAAGATGCCACCTCTGCAGCCCCCCTCTCCGCCTTCATCACCACCGCCTCCCTCTCGAGAGCAGCTCCAAAACCCACCAGAGAGCAAAAAATAACCCGAGATTCTGAGACACCGGAGCTCCCTCCACCCCAGCAAAAGCCTTTCTTTGGGATGCAGGGCTCCTCCAGCCAGCAGCCCCCCCAGCCCTGCTCTCCCTGCCCACTGCAGCCCCCCCCGAAATCACAGATCCCCAATTCACCCCCTCACACACACAAGGAGAACCCCAAAAATTGCTCCTTCCAGGCTGCCCAGCCTGTGGTTGCCAAGGCAACTGCACCATCACCCCGGGAGCCGTCGCCTAGCAACCCCCAGGCTAAAAATCCTCCATCCCGCACCTCGTGAGGGACGGAGAGTCCCCAAACCGGGGTGAAACGGCCCCAAAACGGCGGCGAGGCACAAAAATAACATAACAATCCCTGGCATCCCCCCCCAACCTGGTGACTTTGGGTTGGGGGTTGGTGAGATGGGGACCCAGGTGGCCGTGGGGACGAAGCTGGGGCCGTGCAGGCCGCCGCGGGGAAACGGTGCGGGAACGCGGTCCCGAGTGGGGCTGCAGCATGGCCGGGTCTGACCACCCCACTGGGGATAGGGGACACGGCAGGACCCCCTCGTGGGGCTTTGCGAGGGGTTGGGGGTGCTTGGGGTGCAGGACATGGTAAGGAGGGGGCCGGGAACACTGGGACAGGGTGTGCGGGCATTACAAGGGGTCTAGGGATGCTCAGAGAACCCGGATTGGGGGTGCAGGACATCGCAAAGGGGCTGGGGGTGCTCAAAGCATTCAGATTTGGGGTGCAGGACATCACAAGGAGGCTGGGGGTGCTCAGAGCACCCAGATTTGGGGGGCAGGACA
>VXBW01007007.1:0-43021 GCA_013400375.1 Thinocorus orbignyianus
TCCAAAACCAGATAACCACACAAACAGCAGCAAAGCCAGAGAGCTGCTTCAATGGGAAGCAGTTCATTGTGTGGAATTGCAAATGACTTATATCAGAGAGTACTGAACCCCTTGACAATTTGTATATTCCCAGCTGAGGTGAACTAAATAGTCTGTCAGATCTACTGACAGAAATTGTATTAAACTCCCTGTAGTGCTACAAGCAAAATGTAGCTCCCCCCTCCTTTAGAGTTTGGACACAAAACTGAGTTAAAACTGAGAAGCCAGGCTAACGGGGTTCCAGAAGGAGGTGCCCACCACGGTCCCTCGGCTCCCACCAGTGTCACTGGAGCTGTGCTGGTGTCCCACCTAGAGCTACCGTGCTCTGGGAAAGCAGGAACAGAGTGCAGGATTATTTCCTGGGAGGGATCCAAGCAAGAGGGACAGGCAGATTAATTAGGTTTCCCTTCAGCTTGCTGTTACATCTTTCCAGGCCCTTATTTTTTACAAATTAAAGTTCCAGATAGTATTTTTTTTTCCTTTTGCTTACGATTCAGTAGGCCAGCACATACATGTTATTAGAAGGATAGCACGTTTAACACTTCCTTCTTTTTAACATTGCCCAAAGTGTTAGGATTCAAAATCCCTTGTTCTGTTCTTAATTTGCTGTTCTTCACTGAAGCATGTTTTTGCCCCATCTGCAGAGTATTGTATGACTAATCCTAGGTGGATATTATTCAGTGAGAAAAGTAATTTGTACCTTTGTTTCTGTGGTTTTTTTGCTAAATTATAAAATTGTCTAGGTTGGAAGGGTCCTTCCAGATACATCAAGTCCAGCCCTATTTTCTGATAAATAAGAAGCTGTTAAGCTGCAGTAAACAGTACTACCAGTATAATAGGAAAATAATTATTTCTAGAAATATTTTTAAACATGGAAATATTTTCATGAGCTTAAGTTTCCACTGCCATTTTGTAAATGAAAATCTAAAACATCTGACTGCATATTTTTCTAGCATGATAAAAAAGAGCTTTATCATCTAATAACGTTGTCAATTCATGTGGATAATAACCACAGAACAAAATAAAAAACCTGACTTGTACCTCACTTTAATGGCCTTCACAGAAGACAGACCAATTCACCAACTGCTATGAAAAAGTGCTCTTTTTTGTTTATTTTTGCTTCTTAACAATTATTTTGGGGGCTGTTTTTTTTCCTGCACGCTGCACTGAAGACAGAAAAACATGCAAGCACATGACATTGAAGCACAAAGACCCAAATTACATATTGTTTTCACAGTAAATCCCTTCCAGCATTGTTGTGAGCCTGGTCCTGCTGAAGTTTATCATCCAAGACTAATCGCTGGTCAAATTTGTGAGAATTGTTCTGAAAATTTAAAAACCAGGATGGATACATATGATTTCATTGAAAACAATCCTGAGTTTAACACGGCATACATTACAATACTCAGAGCTGTACTGTAAATGCCATTATTGTAAGGAGAAATACTTTAGTTGGTAGTTTTTCATCTGACTTTCCTGGGATGGTTGGGATTGCCTCAAACTCAACAAATACCTTCTGTTCATTGTTTACGCCGTTTAAACAGCTGCAAGATCGACTAATGACATCATTCCACAGCCATGGATTTGGTATTCAGTGCTCCCGGATGAATCCAGCTATATTAACAGCAAGCACAATTTTCTTGATGGCACACCAAGGCTGCTGAGTCACAGTGTACATTACGTAGAAACACTTCTGTGTGTTCACTACGGTAATTGCACAGCAGTTGCTCCAGATCATTTGTACCTCTTGGCAGTCACTTTACAGACAGAACTTAAAACAAAAGACGTTTTTAGAAAAGAATCTCTATGATCCTCAGCTTACGAGGGAGGTAGTCTAAACAAAGATCTGAGTCTCAGTGTCATGTACCCAAACAGCAAGTTCTCTAGAACAAGAATTTTTGGCTGTGCATTTGCATTTTTTGCTGTACATTGTGACGTAACTGTTCCCAAGTACAGCCAGCAGCTTCTGGGAGCTACCTTAATGCAGCATCAATATTTTTTGCACTTTTCTGTTTGTCAGGTTTGGGTATGTTTCTGCACTTTGGTTGCATTGTGTCAAATGCAGGTGTTTCATACTCCTGGCAAAGCCAACTTAAAAAAGGGAGAGGGATTGAAAGTGCCATTAATTTTGGAATCACTTTACGCATAGCACTCAAAGCAGAGAAGAAATTGCAGTAACTAGATGTAGTTGAAATTACTTTTTCTAAATAACATTCACAGGCCTTGATAATTCTGAATGTAGCTGTATATTTTGTCCACCTCTGACAACTTCTACAGTAAAGTGATTTGCAGTTATCATTTTGGATATGGTTGTAGATGAAGTGTTACACACCATGATCAATGAATGTAATTCCACCAGCAGCCTCCTGCAGCTGAAGTAGTAGAAGGTAATAATATTTGCTGGAGAGAGTGATTTATTTTGACCATCTTTAAAAGTTACAGCTCATTGGCTTGTTCAACAAGGAACAAGCTGTTGGGGAAGGGGGGAAGTTGGCAAACTTCTCTCTACCATTTTTATGCAATACTACCAGCAGGATTTGACACAAAATGTAGAAATGAGGCAAATTTATCAAGTAAGAAACTTTATCTAAAGTTCCTAGATGTATCAAAGGTACTTTCACACTCAATTTCCACTTAAGTGCTTATTTAGCACTAATAAACCAAATTCAAACATTGATTAGATCATATTACCTAATTATATAGTATAATAGAAGGATGTTTTGATTGCAAAGTCAATTTGTTGTATAAGGACACAAGTTTTTAGAGGCCCTCTCAGAGTTAATAGCTTCTGAGAACCTGAGCTAACTTTCCACATCCTGCAGTAGAAGAACTGTCTGGTATCTCTTCACTGCAGGAACTCTTGATTTTAATAATGCTACTGTCAGTAACAATGCTCACAATTTCTCATGACCCACACAAGGTGCCAGTTTAAGCTTTTACATTTGAACTTGTTGAATGCAGAAAATTAGGCCGTGCACTGTGGGCTCCTTCTCGGCCTCCCCAACTGTTCTCTGTAACCATCCCTAACAGGCTGAGTGGATGTTCCAGGCATAGTTCAGGTACTGCAAAACAGGCTGCAGACAAGTATTTCTATTTTCCTGGTCATCCTTTCTTCCTGAACACCCATGCTAGGAGTGTACATGGTGAGATTTGGGGTTTTGTTGGCATTTGCCCTGGTTTGAACCACACAGGATTAATTTATCTTTCAGTAATTTTATTTTTCAGTAAAGTCAGTCTAAGGCTAGGGAAAACTGCAGTTTTAGAAGATTCTAGCGTCTGGATTTGTGAGAATACTTATAACCAGCTAGGTTGCTAACTTGCTCATGCTTGTTAAAGCATCTTGGGACCATAGTACAACAAAATACATTTGAAATTAAGAGTATTCTGCAATTAGTCTGGTTCACTAAGCAAAGCTCACACAAATATACTGGCTAGCTGTAGATACTCATTAGTCTGGGGAAAAATATACCCACATGGTCCATCTTCTAAAGCAGATTTGGGAGGTCAGCAGAAGTGACCAAAGTTGACCCAAGAGGATACAAACTTAAGCTGTTGTTTCTTCTGAGGATTCCTATTTCAGATAAGGACTGAGCTACCTCATTAAACCTGCAGTATAAGTCAAAGCAGTCATCAGATACCTACTGGAAACCCCAAATTCAGTAATTCCAGAACTTGTGAAGCTATCTTCTACCCACAACAGGCACTTTCCTAGAAAGCAAGTTTCTTGTCAGAGTAAAAGCATGCTTCCATACCCATTTGTCAGCATGCAGCAAGTGACAAAAACTATACAACAGAAAGATACAACTTAAAACTTGCATACAGTTTGATCAACAGCTTGTTTTATTGTGTAGTATAAGGAACTAAACAATCCAGATTTTAAGGCAGTGGAAACAGAACAACCTCATTCCAGTATCTCCTTATACTTTTTCCTAGAATTTTGTGTCTGAAGTCCACACCTTAGGAAAGTAATACCGTTCAAATGATTATTGCTATACAGTAACACAAATCTAAATTTTCTTGTGTTTTCTGCTTGTGGTAGGTGTCCAGCCACGTGTCCCTTGGCACTAGAATAAACACAACGGGAGGCATTTCAACCCAACAGGAGTTTATTTCCCACTCATTGCAGATGAAATTCGGCACTTCAGTTACCAGTCACTAGGCATTTAATTATTAGTTGACAACTGCAGAAAGTGTACAATGAGTATAAAATCATTAACAATAATACAACAAAGAGTTCCATGTATTAATTTTGAAAACATCAGTTTTTCACTGTTAGACAGCAACCATTATATACTTCTCAACTAACTCGGGGCTTGCATTTGAAAATACTTTTTTTTAATTTATTTAATATAAATAAAGTTCTCAAAGAGGTTGAGACTGGGGGTTACAACTGCATTATTTCAAAAAATACTGCTAACCTACAGCCTTATGTTATACAAAGCTGTTTTATATTTTTATGAACACTTGCTTTTATCAGGGAATGTAGTAACAACAAAAAATCTATACATAAAAAATTAAACTCCGATATGCAATATATTATATATCTATATTGTACTACAGATTTCATATAAATCAAGTATAGGCCAAATTTTGGCATCATGTGTAAGTGCATTAAGGTTAATACAAAATCCCCCTTGGACTTTGCTCTTACTTTTCAGGGTACTAGCTTCTAGACCAATCTGTTTCAGTGATGATATTTTAGACACCTAGAATTGCCTTAAGATCTAATTGCCATGTCAGGAATATCACCTCTGTCCTTCCTTATGCTTTCTGACAAAAATAAAGTTGTGGGAAAAGTTTAGTGAGTCACGTAGTCCAAGTTCAGTGACTAACTTGATAGGACATTTCAATTTACTGCTTAATATATTTAAGGTAGCATTCTCCTACCTACCTTCTATTCTTCTTTGATCTTACAGGACCAGTTACTAATTGTACATTGCAAGTAGATATTGCTTTGCCTCATTTTGTTAAATGCACTCTTACCAACATGCAAATTAGTCCCGGTGCAGAATAGAGTGCAAAGAAATTTCTATAATGCATAGTTAAATTTGCCTCAACTCCAACATGTGATACTTACGTTTTAGAGAACACCTGAAGAGTTATATCCTCTCTGCCACACAGTAACACATTTTGTTTCCAAATTAAGTTTTGTTTGCCTTTGCTTCAAGTAGTAGTATAGGAAGAAAAACAACACTAGTGACCCAACTATTCTATCAATTTGACAAATACAGTATTTACAGTAAATTTTAAAATGGGCTAATATATTCCTGCTCAAAACAAGAAGGCCACAAGCTTTCCATTAGAATAAAATTCTGACAGAAAAGTCAAAGTTTCCTCAAAGTCATTTGTAGAATATAGCAGTCAATTGTATAACCTAGAAACGTTGTATATTAGACCAAAAAACCACCCAAGAATCGGTTGCAGTACCCCAAGAATCAATTGTACTGTCATCAGTTTATCTCCATTGATCTGTTCTCCTGGAATGCTGTCACTCAGCACAATTATGGTACAGCAGAGAACAGCATCTATGGAGTGATGCAAACACACAACCAGTCCCAGCTCCTCAGAAACTGCTTCCCAGTCAGGCCCTTTTAAAAAGTCTTGTAAAAACTAGGCTAAGTACGATGTTAAAAAGAACAATTTCTCAGACCTCAAAGGCAAGGAGGTTACATTTACACCTCAAAAGGTAAGCCCCTTCACACGCCCCAACACCTGTGACCACACCATGGTCTTCAGGACTTCTTCTCAGTGTCATAGGGAAGGAACTAGTTGCAGAACTCCCAGGGAAGTTAACAAAAGTTAGACAGCAATGCCTCTTTCATACCAATGAGTTATTTAATATCTTGTGTATTGCATGTGAAAAAAAACAAAAAACAAAACAAAAACGAAACCTCAGTTTTGTATTGAGAAAGCAAATACTGAAATAAAAAACAACTTTGAGAACAACAAACGTCTTTACTTACAGCATGTAAGGTTTGATTTCTTTGTATTTGAGCAGCTAATAGCCACCAACAGCCCTTAAGTATTTACAAGTTCAAAGTTACAATCGTCAGGTAAGCAGCAATTGCTTCCTAAAAGTTCAGGACACTCCCTGGGAAATAAGCAAGAAGTGGAATAAAAAAACCCCACAATACTGAAAGTAGTAATAAAAAAACAGTAGCAGAGGAAAACATAGCAGCTTTTAAAAGCCAGACAATTTAACACTGTTCTAGTAAACAAAACCAACCAAACCCCAACGCATAGCACATTTCAAGATGCCATTTTAAAAGACATGCATCTTCCTGGGGAGGGTTGTTTATTTTTGTGTTGTTGTTTTTTTTTCCCCCAGGAGAAAAGTTGTCCATAAACTTCAAACCATTTCCAAGTAAAGAAGCAAAACACCACTCCCTTTAGTTTGCCAATTTACCTTAAAACAGCCTCTCCCTCCACCCTATTTCCCTCCCCCCCAGTTTGCAGGGTAAGCAGTAAGGCAGATGTAAAGAGCTTCACAGGTCACACAGGAGAAAGATGCTTCAATGCCAGTTCATGGTATTAAAAGCAAAAGTAATAGCTTTTTTTTTTTCCTTTTATAAACATGAAGCTTTTTTCAAAACAACAGATTCTTAAACTTCCCCAAGACGCAATGCATATGTTAGTTCAGATTGAGGGTCAGGCCAGAAAAGAAATCTTTTAAGCTTCTATGCTTAAGGCAGCCTAAGATTAATTTGAATCTCTTCAGCCTCTGGGAAAACAGAATTTTGTGCCAAATTCCACGCTACCTGACTCTTACTTTCAGGATTCATTACATACAGTAAGGAAATAAGACAAGTTTAACTTGTGTATTTATATTTTATCTTTGCTTCCAGAAAAGTAGCAGTATTTATCTCTTTGAGACTATACGGCCTGGGACTGAGGAAGTTCCCTAGCAATGACACACGAATATTTCTGCACCACTTCAGTGAAGGTTTCGAGTGTATTGGCCTTCAGAAAAGACATTTAACTATCTTTTAAAACCATGTTAAGTTTATTTAGAAATCATCTGGTACCAGCTGATGCTTAAACTAGAAACAGTTTTTATGTTCAACTTTTGAGACAGCTTAGGGCAGAGAAGGTGCTCCAGTTTTGCCTGCTGCTTTATTGGGCCTGATTGGGAGGAATCTTAGCTCGTTATTAACAAAAAACCAAATCAAAATACAAACATTTAACCTGGATTTTTAAATTTTCACATTTCTGTGATTCTTTATTCTAGAACAGCCTTCATATTGCGTGATATTTTGTGCTAGACTTCCCTCTTGAGCCTAGCCTCTTATGAAAATAGAATAGTGAAACTTTTTTCACGTAAACTTCAGTAAAGCAGTTGCATTCTCAGAGACAGGGTTGTAAAGGTGCTGCATAAACATTCTAATATACATTTCCTCTGTACAAGACTACATGGTACCTGGAACAGGACATTTTGAAGTTACCCAATGTATAAAAATATAAAATATATATATTTATGAGTGCAATTTTTCTTAGCCTATTGAGAGCCCTACCTGCTTACCATTTTTTCACCCTTTCTAGATATTCCACAGAAAATTCAATTTGCTATTAACAGTACAATAGAGCTAGTAAAGACAGCTTTAAGAACACTCTCATGCTGTAAACTTTAAGTTCCTAGAAGCCAAATATGTACCTTAAAAAAAAAAAATTAGTTCTGCTCACTTGTCTGTGCTAGAAACATTTTTTGCTATAAACTGTAAAGCTAAATATTTAAGGAGAATATGGCCTAAATTTCAGAAAAAGTTATCCTATTGTTTTCTCCAGTCCTCAGACTGGTTTAATATCAGTGGAACAACACTACTTGCTCAGGGCTTTAAGCATAAGGCATTTTGTGTACATTCCCCTCAGCTATTTATTTAAATGACTATCTTTGTGTGCAAAGCCAAACCAGTGGAAAACCCCCCACTTGGAACCTTGGAAACCAACTGACACTTTACTTCACATTGGGCATTAAACTGTTAGTGGAAAAAGAAAAATAATCCAGAAATATGTACTGTTTCAGTGCATTCAGCTAACCACTTTCTATTAGGTAAGGTCTTTTCAGCTACAGAAGGTGCTTAACACACTGTCAGTTCTGACTAGATGTTTGAGTACATTAGAGTTAACTTTTCTCATCATCAAACACCACTGTATCATGATTTTGAGTGCTCTGAGAAAAGACATAAAGTTAATTTTGTTAATTTACATATTAGCAATTTGGAGCTATGAGCTCCTATGCGAAAAAGCCTTCCAATTACAAACACTGTTTACAAAAAACCTAAAGATATGTAGGCTTTGCAGTCTGTCTAATCACTGCCCAACCAAATCATGTTTCTTCTGAAACAAAGAAGAAATCCCATACAAAACAAAGTTATTCATATCTGGCCAGACAGTGAGACAGCTCTTGCTGCAATCCAAGAGCTGCTGACATGGGAAGAACAGATGAGACAACACATTAACGTAGACGAAACGAAACACAAGAGGCACATGGAATTACAGTTGAAGGGTCGTATTCTACTAATCCTTGGAAAAAGGATCACAAGAAGCTGAAAAGCACATGATAGTTCAGTAAAATTTAGACATGCTCAAACCGTTTCTGTATTGACCATCCTCTGCCTTGACTGCTCACAATCTGCCCATCAGAATGATTACAAATTTAATTTGATCATTATGTTGTCTTATAGCCATCTAAATTGGGTAAAAGCAATTATCACCTTTAAGTACAGTATGTTAACAGCTAAAAATACATGTATTTTTTTTCTAGAATAAGGATTATATTTCCCAAGCAAACATCTAAAACTAATGGTCCTTCTAAATTAGTTTGGAATAATAAGTGAGGCCCATTTCTCTGCAGAATGGGGTGGTTTTATTGTTTATATGCTTAGAGAATTAATTTTTAATATCTGTCCACTGTGTAAACAATCTCCAGAAAAATATACCCTCTTCCATTAACTTGCAATGAACACTAAAAATACAAAAAGGAATTACTGTCCATTTACATAAGGACACAATTCTTGGGTCATTTTTTATAAGCAATTTTGATCAGACTAAACCAAATATTCTGGTTAACTTGAATCAACCATGTCAGCAATTGTGACAATCTAACATTTAAAAATATCTGCCTAATTGGGTAGGATTTTAAATCAAATTAAGCACTTCTACATCACAGTATATATGGCATTTCTGAATTCAGCAACCAAAAGGCACAGTTATTAAACCAGAAAATACAGTACCTGAATCATTTATACTCGAGTGATACCTACCAACGCCAATCCAGACATTTTATTCTGCAGAGGGGGCTAAAGAAAAATGCTTCTCTTTGGTCTCTTTAGAAAACTCAAACTCATTACAAGTTAGGTCAATTAGAAATGCCTATTAGCTGAAACACCTTGAAGCAAGGCTTCAGGAAAGAACAGGATAAAGCAAATTTAGCAGTCTATGGTCCAACAATTTGAATAAATTACTATGAAATGGCAAAGAGATCACCAACAGAGCTTTCTGATTAGCTGTCAGACAGACCCGTTAAGGTGTCAGTGTATAAAGGTACAGTATGACAGACATTCCAGATACATTCATTGCATCACACACACTTTGTTACAGCAATAAATCTAGACACAGCATTTACAGAGTTCAGCACTTCTCGAGGACTGATACTTGGCTGTCAGCCCTATACCATACCCAAAGCTGTGCAGTTCTTTAAATGCTTTGCCAGTGATGTATTGCTGGGAAAGTGAAGACCCTGCTAAAGCCAAGCTCACTGGCACTCCCTTAGCAAACTAGTGCACCTCTTCAAAAAAGCAACTAGCTCTTTTCTCCTTATTTAAAATGATAAAACCGGATCAAGAAAGACCGATGAAATGGAAGAGGGAAGGGACAATGAACATGAGAGAGAATCCAACCATTCCGTATGTAATATAGCGATAGGGAAGCTCAACTTCCATGCGCTGTCTTGCTTTCCGTACATCCTCATGTGGTATGCAGAATATTTTACATGCCAGTGGAATAGTGGCTTTTTTCATGGCTACTTTTGTTAACAACAGAACTACTACTCCAATCAACAACCGCAAGATGGCTTTTCCAAACACAGTCACAGTGAGAGTGGAAAGAGACAAAGGTAAGGTATCAGAAGGAGGATCTAGCTGTAGACCCATCATGTAGTTGATGTGAGAGCCACAGGCCACTCCAGCCCCACAGCCCAGTATCTGAGCTGTGTCCCCTCGTGATGTGCTCCAGGTGTCCAGAGTAAAGGAGAAGATGCCCAGGGCTAAATGGAGACTGATGATAATTAAGGGTGCATATTTGTAAGTTAAGTTGAAGTTATCAATCAGATCCACAACCGGATGGAAGACAACCAAGATGAGAATAGCATACAGAAATCCAGCAATAACATCCTGTTTAAGAGAGAGAAAGATATGGTTTCAGTGTGATAAGTATTTTAAAAAATAATTTCAGTTACATTAGCATGAAAACAAGCCCATTGCTCTGTTGCTAAAAGCTTTTTGTGGATTCCCATCTTCTTATTTACTGTACAAGATCTAATCTTTAACTTAAAGTAAGGAATTGCATTTCATCACCTATTAACGGGACATCGGTATCAGGATCATGCGATGACTGATCCTGATCACAAATAAAGCTACATTCAAATTTTCCATGGTCAAAGTTGTCATCTACTTGCCTGCTGGCTGCAATCTTTGTTGTCGAGGACTGGGGCATTCCACCCTACAGCCAGCAGAAAGCTAGCCCAGCTAACTAAATTCTGCCACCTTCAGAATTAACAACACTGCAAGAATGGAGAACTGTTTGCAACAATTAAATGAGAGGAAGAAGGAACTTTCTGTAGCTTCCTACTTAATTTTCAGCTTTATTGTTGTTTTAAAAATGTCTTTTCTTAACTAAAAGGTTACCCTAACTATTTCTTAATTTAGTGTTACATTTCAGTTACTGTTGATTGATTATTCAGTTGCACACAATTATCTGCAACTTTTGTCACCTTTAGCTGCTAAGGAATTTGTTGAAAGCTTTTTAGAAACCCAAGCACTAGAAACCAGATCACCTTCATTCACATGCTTATCAACTTTTCCATATAAGCCAGGAGGTGAGACCTTTGTCAGCAGTATGTATATTGCTCTGTTTTCAATTAATCATTTTAACTCACTTCCACTAATTGAATGCTTGATAAAAAGCTCTGACACAACTGACCGATAACAAAAATCAGACTTGCTCATTTCAGAAGGAACCCCAACAACTTTCTGCTATATTTGCCACCCTACCCTACTCCCCAAACTTAGGCACCACGGTCAATACATATATTGCAGGTAACACATGGTTAATTATGTTAATTCAAACAAACACTATAGAGGACTCAGATATGAAACTGTTGAATAACCCAGTCTACATGACGCATTGCTGTTTGCTGCATGACTCCGTGAGCTGGAACACCAGCTCATCATCTTCCACACAAGTGGTTCTGGCTTGGGAAAACTCCTAATCACTAATGCAAATATGTCATTAAGTTTGTCTGAGCTGCGTTTTTTTTTTTTTTTTTTTTTTTTTTTTTTTTTTTACACACTCCTTGTACACTGTGTTCATCTACCAGATTTACTACTCACTACTGGGCTTGCTGGTTTCTGTCCTATAACTATTCTCCTTCTACCAAGAAATCCTCAAAAACCTCTTCAGCCACCTTTATTAGTGGCCTTACATTTTGATTACTATTTTATAGTGCTCTCATTTCCCCATTTTCTCTTCCTATATGGTAGGACATTCTAAAAAAAAAAAAATAAAAAAATTATCTATCTACAATTACTGCCCTGTAAAAATTCAAGCATGATGGAAGTTTATGAAATCAGAACATTAAAATGAAAGTTTAATAGAATTATTTTTCTTACCAAAATTGAATGCATTCCCATATAAATTCGACTACAGCAAACCAAAGAACACCAGCAGACTGCAAGGATCAGTCCAAATAAAAGGGGATACTGGTATGGAAAAAAATTGAGAGATTATATTAGGATTTAAAAAAATTAATAATAAATCACTCTATATGGATTCTGAAATTAAGTCCAATTAATGCAACTTATGCATACCCTTTAGTTACCCTAGCCTGCCCAAGTCACCTCAACTAAGTCCACTTTTCATAGTCAAACCATTATGAAGTCAACCTTTTTTCCTTGTCCTCTTCCTTTGCATTTAGAATATATTAATTTCAGGGCATTGGTCACATTTTCAGAGAAAGCAGTAAGAAGTTGATAGATCTTTGTAGCAGTTAGCACATATTAACATGTAGAAACTTAGTATTTTGACTTTCTTAGTTTTTGGATAAAAGTATACTAATTCACATCTTACAGCACAGTCAGAAATTCCTTCCCCACCACAATATTGCAAAATGTTGTACAAGACAGGATACAGCTTCCTTTTTTCAGTATCAAAAATAATTAGTTCTATAAAAGCAGCCGTCACAAGACAAAATGACGTTTCCAAAATTGCTTCAAGTTCCTACATTAAAGCCATGATAAACATTTTCAGCTTAAACACGCAGTCTAGATGTACTTGAATTTCAGAATAAAAACTAAAAATTACAGTTCGCTTGCCCTTTCATGGATAACTTGAAAGGTCAAATATCCAACAAGTTACAGAAAGTATCTTTACTCTTACTGGAAAAAGTTGTATGTCCTCTGTGAAGGCCATTTAACATGCTGAGGAGCTTCTAAATCAGTCTTTTAACTAAAGATTTGAGAAAATCTTATCAATCTTCTGCATTATTCCAACATTCTTTGAATTCTCAGCTCCAGGACCATGTAGCATAACAAACCTAAAAAAACTTCTCAAACTAACAGAAAATCGGAAAGCTCATGGTTCACATAAGAAACACATTTTACATTAAAATCAATTCCAAATGCCCAGCTCCAAGTCCTGCTACACCTAGTTTAATTTTTAATTCCTGTAGCAACATTTGTCTTTGTTTCTACCACCTTCATCTACAAATTGTACCTAAGCAAAATTATGTACTATACTCATTTCTAACAGAAATGATGAAGGATCTAATTCAATTTTCTGCCTTTCAGAATTATGCTAATAATGGGCAATGCACCAGTAACTAGGTCATACTCAATCACAGAATCACAGAACGGTCAGAGTTGGAAGGGACCTTAAAGATCATCAAGTTCCAACCCCCCTGCGCTAGGCAAGGACACCTCTCCCTAGGGCAGGTTGCTCAAAGCCCCATCCAGCCTNTGACTGTAGAGTTGTCAGATGCTGACATTGCTATAGCAGCCACAAAAGTAATCTTTGTACTTTGTGCTGCAGCACAAGGATATATCCCAAGTGGAGCCCCACCACTCATCCCCATTATGCCCCTACCATCACTGCCACTGATCTCAGGGTAGAAGTAACACTGCCTCCTCCAGGAAGACACTCAAGTCACACAGTCCTTGTCTGGCGCTGCTCCTCTCTTCCCCCAGAGGGGTACCAACTCAGAAATGCTGTATGTGCAGGGATAGGTGTACCCTATATCCTCTAAATAGGAGCTTCCAACACCTCTTTATGCACTCCAGAAGATGAAAGCTCTAGGAAGACATACTTCTAGTTTGTCAGAGGCTAGCAAGAGATGATTTACTGCTTCCAGAAGCAACGCAAACCTCTTGACCAGGAAATTTAATAGCATCACAATTATTTGGTGGTGGAATGAGCTTGCACGTGCTCACATGTGTCAGAAGTTTCCAACGGTTTTGCCCATCACTTGATACTGTACATCCATTCTCGTTTCCTGGCATGCATCTTTTGTGCTTTCAGTCTCCAATCAAGGGTAAGGCATTTCTTTAATAAATAAAGGCTTTTTCCAATGTTTCTGAAATACCTGACAGAAGCAGAAGCTGGAGCTTTAGCAGAAAGACCAGTGAAGCACTAGGCTCAGCAGGCCATAGCAACTAACGATACTGTGGGTAAAGAGTTGGGATTTCAGGGGAGATCTTAGAGCTGCTAAACAGCAAAACCTAAAAACAATGAGCATGAAGCAAAAGGTGTATGTGAGAAGTCTTAAGAATCCTGGGTAGGCTGGTTTAAACAGCATGGAGAGTAGCAAACTGTAGAAACTGTCAGAACTCCAGATTTTAAGGAAATCTGATTCATATATTCTTAAAGTAATGAAGAATTTTTAACTTAAACTCAAATTATTCTTACTGAAATCGCTTTAGCATGACCTTAAAATCATTGCAAACCCCTCCTGGATCAATTGGACTGGGACCTTACATCTGTCTACAGCTGTGTTTGAAGTAAGGCACATGCCAATTTATGTTATTTTTAATGTCCAATAATCATAATCACTGCAGTCCTAAACCCAGTTTCTTTCCACCTAAGGGAGTTTACAGTACACCTTTATTCAGTTCACTGCAAAAAAAAAAAAAAAAAAACACAAAAACCCTCCACAAAATTATTCTTATTTCCTCTAAAATAACATTCCTCAACACAACAGTTAAGTAAATTTTTGTGATTAGTTCCCACACCAAGCATTCTCCTCTATGCTCCCACTTTATAACCAGCACACTAGGACAACTGTCAGTTTCTATCTGAAGCGCACTTATCAGTCAGTAAAATAACTATCAGTTTAGATAAAGACATTTTTGTACATGAAGTACAGGAATAAAATCTGATCCAAAGGAGGTTTTAACCTTTATCTATCCTGGTTTCTTCCAATGTTACAGCCATACCTCCCTGCATCACCCACAGAACTCATTTGATTTTCTTTCCACCCACCTGCAGAGCATCACAGAACGGTCAGGGTTGGAAGGGACATTTAAGATCATTCAGTTCCAACAACCCCCACCATGGGCAGGGACACCTCCCACCAGAGCAGGTTGCTCCAAGCCCCATCCAGCCTGGCCTTGAAACCCTTCAGGGATGGGGCAGCCACAGCTTCTTGGGGCAACCTGTACCAGTGCCTCACAGCAAATAATTTCTTCCTTATCTAAATCTACCCTCTTCCAGTTTAAAACCATTAACTCTTGTCCTATCACTACACATACTTGTAAAAAGTCCCTATACACCCTTCCTGTAGGTCCGCTTCAGGTACTGAAAGGCTGCTACAGTCTCGATGAAGCTGCCTCTGCTCCAGGCTGAATAACCTCAGCTTTCTCAGCCTGTCTTCATAGCAGAGGTGCTCCAGCCCTCTGATCATCTTTGTGGATCAACAGGTCCATGCCCTTCTTATGTTGGGGGTTTCACAGCTGGACTCAGCACGCCGGGTGGGGTCTCTCAAGAGCAGAGCAGATAGGCAGAATCACCTCCTTCACCTGCTGGCCCTGTTTCTTTTGATGCAGCCCAGGATGCAGCTGGATTTCTGGGCTGCAAGCAAATACTGTCAGCTTATGTTTTACTTCTCATCAACCAGTTCCTGAAGTCCTCAGGGCTGTTCTCAATCCATTCTCTGCCCAGCCTGTATTTATATTTGGGATTGCCATGACCCAGGGTGCAGGAACCTTGCACTTGGCCTTGCTGAACTTCATGAAGTTCACACAGGTCCCCTCTCAAGCCTGCCAGCCTCTGGATGGCTTCGCTTCCCTCCTGCTTGTAGACCACTCCACGCAGCTTGATGCCATTGGCAAACTTGTTGAGGGTACACTTAATCCTACTGTCCATGTCACCAACAAAGGTGTTAAACGGCGCTGGTCCCAACACCAACCCCTAAGGAATGTCACTCCAAGTGCTCTGTACCCTTCGGGGCTCCATAAACACTAACAGAAATCAAGCAGAGGAACCCCCTTCTACTCCAACAAAAACACCACACAACACCCTGTCTTCTCCTTCACATAGAATCATAGAATGGTTAGAGTTGGAAGGGACCTTAAAGATCATCAAGTTCCAACCCCCCTGCCATGGGCAGGGACACCTCTCCCTAGAGCAGGTTGCTTCAAGCCCCATCCAGCCTGGCCTTGAACCTCTCCAGGGATGGGGCATCAACAACTTCCCTGGGCAACCTGTTTCACCACCCTCACAGTAAAGAACTTCTTCCTAATATCTATCTCCTCTCTTCCATTTTAAAACCATTACCCCTCATCCTACCACTAGACTTCCTGACCAAGAGTCCCTCCCCAGCTCTCCTGTAGGCTCCCTTCAGATACGGGAAGGCTGCTCTCAGGTCTCCCTGGAGCCTCCTCTTCTTTGTTTTCACTCAAACCCTTAAAAAGCTGCCACTGGGTTCAAGAATTCCTAGAACCAGCAGCACCTCTTAAAGTCTGCCTTCAGGTGATAGGGCAACCATGTATTTTGTCCTCACATACAGGGTGACTGAAGGAGAACATTAGCACTCCCACACACCTTGCAGCTCAGCGGCACGCCAAGTCATAACATCTAGAGGGGACACCACCTTGATTCTTATTTGACAAAGCTGGTGTCATAAATTCACTTCCAGGTTATTATCTGAGGTACCAGCAAGCATTTTTAAAATGTTTTTTTTCCATCTAGAAGATGACTGCCCATATGTATTTTGCATGCATACATTGCTTATACCGTGGTTATCTAACCTCACAGGGCCCAGGCGTACAAAATCCTCTCAAATACCAAAGCATTTTCTGTAAGTACAGTATCTTAAGACTATTTAACATTTTTTATCAGACCTGCTTTACAACAGTGGATTTCACAAAGCTTCTCTCCCAATCACAAATGAATCTTCAAAAAATAAAACACCAAAACCCAACAAACAGATTTTGGTATGTTTTCTACTTAAAATAAGCATGTTTTATGGAAACTTAATGCGAAAACATGAATACAAACTAATCTCAAGGATTCAGGGAAGAAAGATATAAGCAGTAATAGGGTTTGGCGTTTTTTTAGGTTGTCTTCTGTCTTTCATTCTGAAAAATACTGCATTCACAAATCTAAAAATTAACAGTTATTAGTTATCTTTGAGTTGTAAACTTTTAGATCTTTTCTGTATACTTGTATATAGACATGCTGACATTCTCCACTTAAATGAAAGATATCAAGGCAAGACTGCTGAATTCCAGCAATGTTAGTCCCACAGTTCCTCACATTCCAAATCAGATCTACAGAGGCACAAAGAAAAGAAGATCCCAAGTTCACTTCTACCCTCCTGCCCATTTCACTGCTATTCTTACTCACTTCGGCAGATGGGCATCGCATCTCCTTTCAGGTGAGGATCAGAAAGGATGGCAAAGATCACAGCTGACAGAGATAGACAGAAAAAAATCAGGTTTCCTCCTCTTAGCTGCTTCTTTCTGATACCAGGATTGACATTATCTTCACTCCTGACCATACTCAGAGTTACTTAGAGTCAAATATTCAGGAACAGTCCATTTTAGGCACAAACATCTCAAACCCTGCCTCCATGTCCTCAATTAAGATCATCCTATGTATATTCTCAAAAACTCATTATGCCTCCATGGCTACCATAGCACCTCAATAATTTTGAGTATGGGAAGTATTAATTGAACTGCATACTACTTTCTTTTTTTTTCTAAATTAAAAACACAAGTTGTGATTTGAAAGTCTTAGCCGTATACAAAGCCACTCACATAGTACTCAATCTGACTTCAAAAATCACTTTGACTCAAAACCCAACATTAGCCTAGCACCTTTCTCCTTGAGAAAAGTATCCCCTCCATTCCATATTAGATCAAATTACTGACTTATGGCTTCCATAAGTCAGAATAAAACTTTGATAATATTCATAAGCGTGTAATGCGAATACAATATTAGAAGATGAAGTGGAGGCAGATGGAACTGACACCATGGCAGAGGTTAGAGACAAGTGTAACTTACAGATTGAAAAGATATTTTTGTGGATGACTTTTAAATACTTGAATGGATATCTTCCTTTGATGGTTTATACCCATTAAGAAACATGCCCCAGACTAAATGTATATTAGTAAGGGACAGATCACCAACCACACTATTTATTAAAAAAAAAAAAAAAAAAGATGAAAAAGGTTAACAGATTTCTTAAAATCACATATTAAGTTAAAGTTTGGAATAAAGCAGATTGAGTAGACTACTCACCTTCTCTCAAGCCTCAATTTCGTTCCCATATCCAAAACTCTTACTTTAATCAATTAAACTGGCCATATTTGGAAAACAGCAGTAAAACTATTCCCAGTAAGTCTCTGAGACTTTTATGCCCTGTGTGTTTAATGGGAAAATCCCATTTTGTTCAATTACATCCTCTGAAAAGGGATTGCAAGCTTCTGACTGGATCACATAGAAAACATTTCCCTCTAGTGCCTATCCTCTTCCCTCCCCTTAATCTGACTTTTTGCCAATAACATAACCATTGTTTAAAAATGCTCATAAGGAAACACTCTGTCCTAAAAGCTTTGACCTAGGTCAGAAGATTCCTTCTTTCTAAAGAAACATTCTTAAAACACATTCTAGGTGCCCATTTCTATCTTTTTAGAAGCACATTCTACACTGGAGAAGTTTCCAGTATTCATAAAGGATCCCAAAATCATTTTCTAATATTTTCAATGTTCTACAGTATTACTCAACGATCTTTATTTAAATCACATGGTAACTCCAAAGTTCAGCTTGAGTCAGTGACAATTATTTTCAGACAGAGCTCACTGAAAGAATCCAAGCATCATTTGCAGCACAATGCTTTTAATAAGATATTTGGGGTATGTAGTGGCAATAGGCATATGAGAATCTATAACCAATGTTCACAGGAACAACAGGCTCTGCTCAGCCAGGTAAGCATAAAAAGCACAGCATACAAATGACTTTGTGGAGGGAGCAGAAGAGAATGATTATAAACCAAAGACCACTCATGAGTCAATTTGGTTAAAAATAAACAGACAAAACCCTGCCATTTCAAAAGAAGCCAAGTAGTAAATGAGACTGGTTAAACTACATTTATCAATTATATCCTTCTTTCTTCCAATCTTAACATCAAAAATCATAAAAATTTGAGTGTGGTACATGCCGTTACATGAACCTCTTTAATTCCCCAGGTAAAGATTTCAATGCCAGCCCTGCAGGGAGTTAAAAGGTTTAACACTATGCTATACATCATGTAGAAAAGAAACTGAAGAGCTACAATAGGAATTACAGCCTGTTATTTCTTTTCCTTGCAGTCATTAAATGAAAAAACAAAAAAAAAAAAAAACAAACCAAAAAACCCCCCACCAAACCTAAATCCCTTCCCAAACACACCCAGCAGGAATCATCTACAGTTTGCTCTGCTTACACCTCCAACACCTAAAAAATAGTTATATATTTTTTATATATAAAAGTGTCATATACATGCTAAGAAAAAATAAGTTGCTTGAGAAGTACTCCCTTTGAATCCTATCTTCATCAAAAGCTCTGCATCTAACCTTACAGCATTTGTTTTACATATTCCCCCCAAGACCCTGTACATTAATAAAAGATACGAAACTGAAAGATCTATTTAATGCCAATCAACACAGTTTAATAGGACAGGCTCTAGCAGAGATTTCCCAATGGGATTTCTATGAACTGTCTATGCTCTTTTCAAACTTTTAAGAGCATCTGAATCAAACAGCCCACACCACTTTTTCCAGCTCCCTTTACAAATAAACTACAGGCATTAATACGACCCACAAAAGAAGGCTTTATGACTCAAACAAGACAAGCCCAGTGCTGACTCTCCAAACTTCCACTGCTTTCCCAAGAGCTCTTCATTGTGTGGGCAATTCTGGATTTTCAGATCACCCCTTTGGCTATGCTTCTCACAGCTGAAGGGTTTTTGTTTAAGAAAAACATGCAAGAACCAATTAGACAAGCATGCATCTCTCTGCCTAAGTTTCTTTATGACTTTTTACTATTTCAACCAAAATCCATTTGGGCTTCTTAGAGACAAGGCATCTCTTTCTGTTAAGAGTCTGCACTTGCTCCTACACACAGGCTTGGTATGTAAGAGCCTCCCATGTGTAGCTTACAGTTTTATCATTGCATGAATCTTACTGATAATGCAAGCCTTTCAACAAGGACACTTAAAACTAGGATTTGCCTACTATCTGTAAGTCTTACTATATCAGTGTTGTGACTTGACTATTCATCCAACACAAATAGCCAATTATTCCCCATTCCCAGCAGGTACTTGAGATATGTTAGCCTTTAGAAATGAAAAAGCAGGCAGACAATCCTAGAGGTAATCACAGAAACACATAGATCTCTGACATTCCAATGCAGATCCTGTCAAACCCATCTCATGTGATTAGTTTCAGCAGCTTTGGCTGATAAAAGTAATAGTGCAGATGAAAGACGTCTGGAAGGGCATTTGACCTGGTACTGCATGCCATTCTTACACAACTGGTTATCATGGAGAGTCAGGAGAGCACTAAGTACATGAAAAGGTGTGTCAGTCAAAGGAACCATTGCAGAATAGATGCATTGTACTCTGGGTTTAGCTGTAATGCTCATTAAGGTTGCCATTACTATTAGTGGGGTGTAGAGACAGTCACTGATAGTAACATTGGCAGATAAAGACACAGGGAGGACAATGCTGTCAGTGATCTAAACTGCTTCAGAAGATAAGCCCATTCAAACATTGTTAGTCAATGTAGTTACAGAGGCCAGCTGCTCAGGAATCCAGGCTCTCTGCTGCTGAAATATCAACTTTAAGTTCCCTCAATGGTCTACAGTGAGAGTCAGCAGCTCCTGACTCAGCTCATTGATGCAGAGCTCAGGAAGGAGTGTGAACCCATCACTTCCTAATCCAGACAACTACTGCTAGAGCCAGGCTGCATCCTGCAGGAACTCTGTGGAAAAAAAAAAAAAAAGGCTATTTTCTGTATTTTCTAATTTTCTCTCTCCCTGACTGACTTCCCCCCCAGCAAAAGAAAAAAAAGAAAAAAAGAATCACAAACCCACCAGGCTTTTGGAGATTTTGTAGATAATTAGCAGTTCACACTATCTTTTCCTCCCCATTCAGGAAACAATATAAGCCAGACTGGCTCAAAGTGTCCCTATTTCAAAGAAATAAAGTTTTCCATAACATAATAAATGTATACTTTTCCCTACATCATATCAAGATCTATAATGCTCTTTCAGGGTACTAGAGCTTCAAAGTCAGAAAGAAAAATATCAACACCTATTAACACTCCTAAATTCTTTGGTATGAGTTTTGTATTTCAAGGTTACTGAAGTGTCTTTGAAACAAGTGGTTTTCCCTGCTGAGATTTACCAATATTAAAAAATTAAACATATATCTATTATGCAAGTAGAATCAAAAATTTCAGACAAGCTCTCATAAACCAAGAAAAAACTGAAATATTATATTCCATAATGGACAGAACAATTAGCTATTATGTAAATTATCTCAATATATAACTTATCTCCATTTGAAAAGGTTGCACTGAATATAGGAAAATATTTTACTCAATTGCATTTATAAGCAAATATTTTTCGTTTACCATGTATAGTCAAAAGCCCTTTTGAATACTATTATCTTGAAAAATAACTGTACTGGGATTAATGATAGGCATTGAAAACTAGGAAAGCACAATCTTAATTTGACACGTAAAAAGAAAAGCTACTGGAATAAAATTTTTTTTAAAAAAAAGAAAGGTTTTAAATGAATAATTTGGGCCACGTCTAGAAAAGTAGAGAACAGAGCAAATCTGCTCTTATGTCGTTCAAGGGAAAGACTCATAGATTGTCTTTCTTTGATAGAAAAGCACTATCACACAATAGTAGGAAGTCATAGCCCAATGAAAGCAAACTCCAAATAAGCTATACAGGAAAGTGATTCCCTTCTCACCGCAGTAACCTCTTTTAGAGCAAGAGCAGTTTTCTTTAGCGTAAACTTCAAAGCACCACGCTCAATTCAAGTTACCTGCAGTCCAGAATAAAAGCCCTTGGAGAGAGCTACAGCTGCATCTGCTGAATTCACAGTCTTGCTCCACTATGATTTTTCTGAACTAACAGTCCTAAGATGTGGACTCATCATGCTCAGCATCTGTGTAATGCTTGTTTATGCTGAATACGTAAAGACTGTACCTCAAGATTTGCCAACAAGTTTAAATCTAACCATCTCTATCAACTGATAAATATGTATAGTTTAATAAAAAAATCGGAGTTATTACAAGTTCCTTTATCATTAATAAGCTTTCCAAGAACTTCTGAGGCTAGTCTTGTTTAACCCCACCTATTTCCAGAAAAGCATGTCAAAAAAATTGTCATAAAGATTCTACTTTCTCTCAACACAAGTAAAGCATGGAGAGTAGCAGAAGCACTTGATGAAAGCTTAACTCTCTATACAGACGAATCAAAAGATACTCAACATGCCATGGGTTAATTGCTATAAATAAGTTATATTGGGAAATAATTTAAAAATCTGAGGGGGTATTTAAAAAAAAAAAAAAACAACAAAAAACATTTTGAAATGGTAGAAGTTGGTTTCAAAGAGGTCTGTTACTTATACACATTACATAGGAAAGAGGAATTATGTTTTAGACACTTTGCTTCCTCATTTCTTAAGTATGGTTCTAAATTAATAACAAGAAAGCTGACTGCTTATGATTTCCTAATATGCATTCATTATAAATATTAGTCAATTGTCACAGTATTTCACAGACTACAGTTGCAGGGCTGGCAAACTGTAGATCAAACTCAGTTCACTGGCAAAAAAAACACCAGTTTACACATTGTCAGTTTGCTGGTTCTATAAAAGCAATCAAGCTGGGCTCTCCTTTATACTCATGACATCAGAGTCTGTACAAAGCTAATCGACTCATACTGCTAGACGATGTTTCTCACATGCAAATTAGTAGAAATCCAGTAAATTCTTCCAACTAACATCAGCCTTACACCTCTATCAAGTGCTAATCAAATATTCAGATCACAGTCAGTCATGTAAAAACCAAAAACCACTGAGATTAAGCATCTCAGTGACAGAACTCCAAACAGTTATTTCAAACACCCATACCCATGGCATTATCTGATGCCCGTACAACTCTAGCATTTTCCTAGCAAATATGAATCCCTACTAGCTTGCTTTTGGGCACGCTGTATCACCTTGCAGAAGTAGATACATAAGCTTGAGTTAAAAACAGGCCAAATACAGCCTCTAACTTTCAACCATCTCTTTCCTTTCAGTCACACATTCCATATACTGAAATAAAGTCAAAGTGTCACACAGTGACAGCAGACAACTAGAAACTGTTAAGTTCAGCCCCTGCATAAAGGTTAGAAAGAGAGTTCTCTCTACGAAGATAACATATGTCGGACATAAAAGAAGCAAGTATTACAATAAGAATTTGTAAACATTAGCAACTTAAGACTAGACTTATTGCGTAACTTCTTAAACATTACACAAAGCACTCAAAACCCTGCACTGAACATTTGTTGCCTGGGAAAGCCTCTCTCTCATTTACTACTAAAATCTGCAGTGATCTGGAGCACTGAATGCGTGTTGTGCTCTCTTTGGAGTTCTGTCACCATACTACTGTCAGTAAGTGCCAAAACACACGCCACAGCTTGTGTAAAGCAGGCGATCAACAGTGTTATTTTAATTTAAGCTATTGACCCAAAGTCCAATTGGCAGATCTTAGGATTTTACTGAATGAAGGTGCTGGAAAGATCAGAGATTATCAGTTCCTGCTAATTATAAGCACATTGATAGTTGTAAAACCATCTGAAAGTACATGTACTTCTCAGGACAGAAATAATCTGTTACAGATAACAAAGCTAACGTACATCATTAAAAAAAAGGCTAAAGCTACAATTTGACTCAAGCTATGAAGTGACTGAAAGCAAAGAAAGAAAAAAAAGTTCCTGGCTCTCCACTAAATTTTCAGTCAGTAAAACCAAACGCCTGTGAAAATATCAGATGCCTCCCCAAACTTTGTGCATAGCACTTACCCTACAAGAGGCAAGTTGGAAACACAAAGCAACTCACAAGCAAATACAGGTTGTTAAAGCAGACTTTCAATCCATACTGACCTAGCCATTCACTAAGTCGGCAGAACCTTCACTCAGAAGACAGAATTACTGGAAAAGCTTTTGTTTCCTAAGCACTAGCTTAGATCATTGAAAAATTAAAAAAAAAAAAAAATTAAAGCGGAGGTCAAGGAAAAAAGGCACGTATGTCACGTTTTACCCAAACTCTGCCCCTCTTCCCCCGCAAAATCTGTCCCAGCCTTAGGCTCGGGGCTGGAGAGCACAGGGGGAAGGAGGAGGAGGCGAGCATTACCTGCCAGCGGCCGTAGCTGAGCAGCAGGAGGGCCAGGGGGATGGCGGTGCCCGACATGGCGTGGGTGGAGGGCATGCTGTACTCGGAGTTGTAGAAGACTTCCAGCTTGACCACGGGCGGGGAGGCAGGCCGCGGCCAGCGGATGACATCCTTGGTGCACTGCCCCAGGTACATCACCCCCACCCAGATGATGATGAGCCTCCTGCCCAGCCAGGCGTCCAAGTTCCAGATGCAGAAGGGGAAGAAGAGGATGTAGAAGAGCTCGTTGCCCAGCTCCGTGCCCAGGCTGAAGAGATAGTAGAGGAAGCGGCTGCGGGTGGAGAACTCCTGGCTGCCGTCCTCCTCCGTCAGGGAGTTGCGGCGCGGCCTCCTCCTCCAGCGCTGCGGGGGGCCCGCCCCGCCGGGCACCGTCCCGTTCCCAGAGGGATGCCCCTGCCCTCCCGCACCCTCCGCGGCGAGGGGCCCGCCGTTAACCACCGCTCCCCGCTGCTCCGCCTCGGCCCAGCCCGAAGGCCCCTCCACCCCGCAGAGCCGCTGGAAGGCGGCCACTTTCCGCGGGTCCTGCAGGTGGGCGGCCAGCCGGGCCAGGCGCCGCCAGCTAGCCATGGCGGGTAGACGAGGCCGCCCGTCTGTGAGGGGAGCCGAGGGCGGGGAGGCGGGGCGGGGAGCTGAAGGGGCTTCGCCTCCGGGGCGCCGGGAGGGACGCGGGGCAGGAGGCCCTTTCTCTGAGGAGAAACCCGCCAGAGGTGTCACGGAGCGGCGCCGACCACCCCCGGCCTCCGCGCCCGCTCCCCTCACACGCCGCCACGGCCGCTGCCCACTACCCTTCGCGCCTGCGCACAGCCCCCTCCCCCGGGAAACCTCAGCGCGGGCGCGGATTGGTGGTGGCTCCCTGNCGGCCATGCGCGAGGCGGCGGGTGTCGCCCTCGAGGCTGAGGTGCGGAGGCGGGGGCGGCGCTGAGGGGCAACGGTGGATCGCTTGTCGCCAGCCGCAGTTCGGTTGTCGCCGGGCGCAGCTCAGTCACTAGGCACGGCCAGCCCCGGGTGTGCTTATTGCCTGCCCCTTTAACTGAGGGTGAGTTGCTGCTGTCCTCACCTCCACCCCCGAGGCCTACGCCTGGTGGCCAGGGCCTACCTTTACCTCAGGGCCCCCGGAGCGGGCCCAAAGGTGGTGGCGTAAACACCAGAGGGAAAGCTGGTTTCAAGCAGAGGCTGTGAGTGGGCTTAAACCCGCCAATCTAGGCCGGTGAAGCGATGGAAGTGGTGTGTTGCCCGCAGGGATGCGGAGCCGACACGCTTAGGAAGGTTTCTGCTGGGGACGGGGTAGGGGGTTGTACCTTGCCCCATCTCTCCGTAGTCTGGGGAGTTTCCGTGCCTCCTCCTTAGTGGGTGTGTAAGGCTTTGAAGTTCAGCAGGACCGGGAAGTTAGCAATCGGGAACTTTGAAAGTTCAATGTCTGGGGTTTCCATCCTGGAAATGCCATGAGGAATGCAAGATTTGGTTCCCAGTGCTCTTCAGTGCTTCTGTCTATCCAACCGATGCTGATCTATGGCTTGCTAATCCTCCAGTCTATCTGCCTTAAAATTGGCAGGTTAAGCAAGTGATAAATACGCTACCTTGTGCCCTTTTTGAAAAGGGTGAGCAATATGACCAGAATGACCAGTTAGCTTAGTAGCTATCCTAACCAGAATAGAAAATCTGATGTGGAATTCAAATAATAAAAAGTTGAAGTGAAGGAATGTAATACAAGTTTACACGATGTTTTAGTAAAAAGGGCTGTTAATACTGTTTTGAAGAGGTACCTGACTCAGTGCTGCATGATGTTCTCATTAACATTGGGTGCATGCAGTGCCAATAAAACATGTAAATAGAATTTGCTGCCAAATCTGAGGAAGAGGAAAACGTAGTTGAAAGATAGAGTGTCTAAAAAGGGTCCAGTACTAGGTTCTGGAAGCAGATCTAAACCTGCTGCTGCAAAAATTCAGCTCCAGGATTAATGGAGTTGTCAGTAACAACTGAGGCCAGGGCACAAGATTATCATGGTTGGTAGAAGCAGCCCGTTTGAACTTAGTGAATTTTGATCCAGCCAACTATAAAGTTTTCTGTGTGGAGGCTGTAACTGGAGAATAGAAGACTATAGCCTGGGAGGTTAATGACTTTGAGGGAGATTTAGGGGTCAGAATAGTAAGCAATCAGATAAGGACTCTCCTGTATGCTGCTGTAGCACAAAAGGATTAATCGGTGTGTAAACAAAGGAATAAAAATGTTTATTTTACCTATCATGTTTGGCTTCAGGAATGCCATCCACAGTATAGTGCACGCAGTTCTGGTTTTCAGATTTTTAAGAAGCATATTGCAAAGTAAGAGAGAGCAAAAGTGAAGGAAAATGTTCTGATGGTTACAGAAAATGCATTACACTGGGAGGTTTTAAGAGCTCAAGATGTTAAAAGTTATCTAAAAGGATTGGGAGGTGACTTGATTGTAGTCTATAAGAAAATTCCTGGGGAGAAATACAGGATATTAAAGGGCTCTTTAATCTATTGAAGAAAGGCATAAGATGTAATACCCAGAGGCAAAAGCCAGACAAATTCAAATAGGAAATAAGACGCACATTTGTATATGGTTAACCACCAGAACACATTCCCAGGAGAAGCTGAGAATTTTCCATTGGTTTATGTCTTATGTTGCAGATCAGATCTGTTTCTGAAAATTATTTTTTTTGGCTGAGCAGAAGATATGCTTTATTTTATTGGATAATTACAGGTTGAAATCTGATGGTCTGTGATATGCGTAGTGTCAGGTTAATCTAGTGGGACCATGATGATTTAAATTTTAAGTGCTAGAAGCAGACATTTTGTTAATAACCATGAGCATTAGAATATTATTTTTTTTTGCCTTGAAATACTTATGCTCCACAAAAAAGCTGATCTGAATTAAGCTCTTGGCTGCAGAATATACTTACTAAGACAATATCTAAAGGTCTTGGCCTTTTGCTTCCTAAATTTACAGTCTGGGGATTACATGGAAAAAATTCTCTGCGTTTTCATTTAAATTTCTAAAGGAATAGATCCTTACAAGAAAATTTCTTATAAATTGCTCCAAGAAATAATTCACAATGTGAACATCAGTTATGTAAAATTGCCTTAAGGCCAAGAGAATCAGAATGCACCAGATGGATCCCGATAGATTTCCTGTATTGTACATTGTATATATTTTTATATTGCATATATTTGTATATCACAGTCTTAACTTCACATATCATAATATGAACAGTTATATTACCAATGAAAGAGCTGCTATTACTGAAAGAGGGATGAGTGAAATATAAATAAGAATTCAGATCAGCAGTTTGGCAGAGAAGCACAAAAAAACCTGCCCCTGAAATGATACATGATGAATTTTTCTGTCTTGAGAATGGAAAGTATGGTGTCATTTCTCTGCCTTCTGAGAAATGTGTGATGCTAATCCTACAAGGTACATGTGCTTCCTAATTTGCATTCTTCCCTTTTTCCTGATTCTTGAACAGAAAATGCAAAGACAGGAGCTGAAAAACAGGCTACCATCTTCTTTTGTGCATTTTCCCAGAGTCAAGCCACAATCTCCCCTTAAACTCAGAACAAACTGAAAACTGTTAATTAACTTGGTGATGAATTCTGGAATGAGATCTGAATAACTGTACAGGGCAAAAGAAAACGCACAGTGGTTATAAAGGGTAAAGGTAGACTTGTCTTTATGGTATGCACTTGGTAACAAAAAAGTGGAAAATATTTGTGTGTGTGGTTGAAACTTGTTTACTTTGACTTTGAACTATTACTCCAAAAATTACATGACATTAATACTGAAGTAGCTATTAAATTACCTTTGTGTATTTAAATGCATTGGTTACTGCAAGGGGACTGTGGAGTGCACCCTATAACCCAACTTTTTCAGAATTCTTTGTACTATCTGCAATAGATGGCCCCAAAGCTGTTCTGAATACAATTCATTTTACCACACAAGCACTGTCTGAACATGACAGCTGTAACACATCCATTTCCAAGGATGCCTGGCAAACCAGCATACTCGCAGCCGTGTTCCCACAGGCTGTAAATATTTGACAGGGTGGCTGTGGGAATGGATGGCAGATGAGGCGCAGAATCCATCATGCTTACAGCTGCTGCTGTGACCACCCTGGCCTAGTGACAGGAGCAGAACCAGGAGTTCCTTTATGAAGCAGAACATCTTGCTTGGCATCCATTTGGATGACCACTGGTATTTAAGGTACTGACTTTTCCATAAAGCTTTAGAGAATCTGAGACCAGTTTGTCTGTCATTGGCAGATAGTTGTTTTTCCTCTCCTAATATGACTGAAGGAGCAGGTGCAGGGCAGTCTCCAGGACTGTGGGACTTGTCTTCTGTCATCATCTGAAATATCTTGAATCTGGTCATCTTTTTGTGCAAAAGACATCTGTTTGATAGCATTTTGTGAAAAGAATTAAAATTATTTCCCAGCAGGATGAAGGATAGAAAGGAGCATCTGTAGAAGTCTGAATGGCTAGTTACCTGTTAAAACAATTATTCTAATGCAGCTAGGGTTTTGTTATATTATTAATGATGTTTAAGTGCCTGGAGTCAGAGAAAGGCTTCATTTTAGATAATTTTGAATGTAAATTAATAAAATATGCTAATCGTACCAGGTTTATTATTTTTAAAGAAATTGATGAGTTGAGTACCCACATTTGAGAAGGCTAGAGTGTATTTATCATAAGATTTAGTCTTGAAAAATACATACAAGAATAGGGGAAATGTATTTTATTTCCAACGTGTACATATTACTGTAACCAGAAAACCCCAGAGAGTGCTTTAATTTATTCTTTATGATGAGCTGTTGCAATAGCTCAGTGAAGGACACTGGGAAAGGGCTGATGTTCCATTACAGCAGTTGGAGAAAGAACATACAGGGGGGTTTGCAGCTTATTTATGCTGTGCTTGGTCGTTGATGAGTTCTGCACAGTACTTTCTTAGTAAGCAATTTAAGGTATTAAAATACAGCTTATCTCTGTACAAGTTACAATTCATGAATTCCAGTGATAGATTTTTCAGTAGAACTTAAAAGAACTCAGTTATCTTTCATAAAGATGTATTTAATGAACTAGTGGAGCACTTCTCTTAGATAAGGCCTAATAACTATGTTGTTCTCCATGCGTTAAAATAAGTTAAGTAGTTTGGAAAGAGTCAGTCTTGGTTCTTGTCTCTTTCTTGTTGGTATGCTGATTACTATGCTAAAAACTTTAGCAACTACAATAAAAATGAGTTCAATGACTTGCTACAATCCCCTCAATCCAGTTTAGCCTAGTTGTTATGTATTTATTTCTTCAGGATAACATTTAGAGTTTGATATGTAAGAATATCTTTCTATTCTACATTTGGTTTTATAACATTCTCCCTGTATTATTTGCTTTCGTAAGTCTGTTAAATTCCTTAGGCAACTATCCTTGTTCACCCGCTATTAAATTGCTGGAGCATTTGGGTATGCTAGAAAAAGGTCACTGGGTACCTGAGAAATCTGATCTGTTGGTAGATCACGTAAGTAACGTTCATTTAGCTATAGCACACTATAGCTCTATCAGCAAGAAAAGCAGAAAGTACAGGCTTTGTTTAAATGGTGAATATTTTGCTTCAGAATTAGAAGCATGGATTTTCCAGGGAACAGAATCAGGTCACTGGTGTGTCCTGTTTTAGTAGGTGGTAGCACAGCAGCACATATTCTCATGTCACAAGGCGTACTTCTTGATATACTGCCACCTCATTTAGATGAGGGCTGAGTGTGCCCACCACTACTGAATCAGTCCAGCTGCTTGGATTGTTTTTTCTTTTTTTTTTTTTCCTCCACATGTCTTTGTTGGCACATGATCTTGGAAAGGCACAGAATTTTAGTGACTAGGGAGTTGTATGCAGAGGCAAGGTGTACAATGTTGTGATTTGTTATCAGAAACAAGAATAAAAAAGTTGACAATAAGTAATAACAGAGCCTGCAGTAATAGGGTCTCCTCTGTAAAGTCATTCTAGGAAGGCAGTTGTTAGAGTCTTTTAATTCTTCCGTGATCTTAAATCTATGTGTTTAACCATGTCACGTGCCATTTCAAACATAATTCAGATAAGGTGACATTATTTAAGGAGTGTTTCTATTATGTTAAAGATGAGATTATTCTGTTTTTGACATTATCTTACATTATTATATGTCCTCAATTATAGCATGAGAGTGCCTTACAATCACTAATTGGCAACTCCTCAGAAGAACTCTATGAGGGAGTGGAATGTATAATTACCACCCCCTTCATTTTTTCAGTGATTTGGTAACAGTTTCATTGTACTTCTGTTTCTTCCATTTGCCCAGGTTTCTGTAATTTTAATTTTTCAATTTTGTAATCTGCTGTCTACAGCGTGATAAAATGGAGATACCTTTTTTTTTTCTCTGTGGTGTCCCCAGAAGACTAACAAATCTTTAAGCAACAACAAGCCCTCAGTCTTTTTGCCTCTTCATCCCAGGATTTGGTATTGAAAACAATTAATTTTGGGAAGGTGGGGAAGAGGTTGATTGCTTTGTGGATAGATAGGGTTTGTTTCCTTTTTTTTTTTAGAAACAAGAAATCAGAAAAAAGAGGAGGTTTAGATTCCTGCTTTTTCAAAAGGTTGGGTAAATAATGCCTAGTTGTGGGTGTGAACTCATTTCTGGAAGGTGTTTCTTCACTCTGGCTACCAGGGATTAATTGTAGAATTTGCCTGGTTTTACTTGGAATAGGTGAGTGTGCCTTCATTCTCATGCTCTCCTTTATTGTCTGCTCTGTTTCTCTGTGGAAGTCACAAGTTACTAACCCAGTGCATGCACTTGTTTGGGTACCGTCGCTGCATTATTTTATAGCTATGTTTTACTATGAGCAAGACAGCAGAAGAGGGATAGAATAAATAAATAAAAAACAAAAACAAAAAACCCAGCACTTGTGCATAGCTCTTCATCAACCTAGAGCCCAGAATTAAGGGGTTTATTCCTCTAGACATTATCTGAACTTCTGTGGTTATACAATTCTCACAGGCTTTATATCACTGTAATTTCTGCAGATCCCTTGAAGATATTTGTACTTTGAGAAAGAAATGAGTTCTTTTGTGCTGACTTGCATCAACTGCAATTATTGCATATTGGAGCAAATTTTGTGTGCAAGAGTGTCTGCATGGGTGTCTGCAAGCCAGCTGTGCTGCAGGGGCAAGCAGCTGCTGAGAACGCTTGGCAGCAGGGAGCTGCTCTTGTTGCTGCTCTTGTTGAAGCATGCCAAGGGTAACAGGGATCCCAGCTCCTTGTTCCCCAGTGGCAGAACCCATTCATTGATGGGCCAGTTCAAAGGACATATCGTATCCCCAGTCCAAGGATGGAAACAAGCCTCTTCGTGGGGCATTGAAAAGTTGAGGGGTGCTTGGGACTCCTGTCAGAGACAAGGTGATCACATCCTAGGAGTTACAGCTTCACAGAAAAAAAAAAAAGAAAAAGAAAAAGAAAAAAGCACCTTTTCAAGAGGCTAGACCCATTCTACTTACTCAAACTCATTAAAGGAATGCACCCCACGCTACACCAATGGGAAGGAACTGCTGGGAATCAATGTGGTTAGTAGGAGCAGAGGGTTTATGATGTGACATCCGAGGACTTGAAAGGGAGGAGGAAGGTAGCACGTTCAAGTCCTACCATCAGGCTCAAAAGTTCATGTGCAGGAAACTAAACAAGGCATGTGCGCACCAAATAAATCACTAGGGAAGAGAGATTTGATGTGATAAGAGAATCGGGATGTGATGTGAAATATAAAATATAGGACAGATGGGAATTTACCTTAGCACACACAGATGCATGTTTTAATCAGCTCTGGAATTCTTTCTTGGAAAATCCCAAATTGCCAAGATTATGCAATGGAGCCAATTCATGTTCAAGGGTGTGTCAAGTTACTCACCATTAGAGTAGGAGGAGTGAAAGCTTCCCTAGGGTTCTTTCAGACAACATTTGTTCATATTCCATTCAGAGGTGGAAAAGAAACCACAACTTTGGGAAATATATTCATAATTCATACTAATTACGAATTCTGGGTTTCAGGATCACTATTTGTTACCATAGCTGTTACTACAAATGAGATCATTCATATTAGAACAAAGATCTAATCAGCAGCTAATTAAAAAATATGTGTGAACATGTTAAGCACTGTACTATCTTCATTTTAACTCCTAGCCTTCAAACTACAATCTAGAGGCCAAAATTAGGCCTTATGGTCCTTCTGCAATTCAGTGGAAAAGTCAGATACCTTGACAGACCAGGAAGTCTACAGGCTGTTTGGAGTTAGTTGATAGAAACCAAATGTGAGGCTGGCTCTGAAACTCCATCCCTCACCTCAAGCAGGACTTAAATTGAGATACCTTGAACTATGTGTGATATAGGATCTACTGATGGTAGTAAATTATGAGTATTTTTATAAATAATTGGGTAGATCTCACTTCTATAAAGGGTAGGATGATCACTTTTGATGTAAGTGCCTAGTGGTCAGAGCTGTGGCTTGGGAAGGATCTTCTCTAAGCCCTTTCAAAAATGTGATAATCAGTGTTAATTCACGCTCACTAGGGTCCTGTTTGTTGCAGGTGAATTGAGAATATCCACAACATCACCAAGAGCCTTCTCCTTCAATTTGCTGAAAGTGCCAGTGAGTCACCACCCTGAGTCTTCCATCTTTGGGATGTTGTGTGCTCCTAGTCCTGGGGAAGGTCTCAAGGAAAGACCAGGCGTGCTCAGCACACGGGATGATACTGGGAATAACTTGCTTGTCTTACAGCTGCACCCTTTTCCAGGTAATGCAACCCATGCGTCCCAGGGCAGTTCAGAACCTGTATGACAAGTATTTTGAACATAACCAAAAGTTCTGCAGGCTCTTGCTCTCAGGGTAGTATGAACATTGCTGCTTTTCTTAATTACACAGAGTGCTCAGAATTATGTGGGTGTCTATGATGTTTCCTCAAATGTAAATTAACCCTTAAAATATCATAATGAGATAAGTAATTAAAATTTTAGGGGTGGGTGAGTTAAAATACGTAGGATTATATGGCTTGCCCTCAGACATCCAAGTTCTTAATTTAAGTGCATTGTCACAATGGATAGATATTTACTTTGGGCACCAGAAATGAGACTCGGGTGGATTCATTTGGCCAACCTCAAGAAAATTACCTATAAATCTCCTGCTGTGGCAGCTGCCTGACCCTAGAGGTATGTAAAAATTCCTACCGCCTACTCATTTGTCCTGGCAGTTCCCCAGGTCACTGGGGTGCCCATGACTGTACAAGTGGCAGTGTCAGCTAGGGCTGGGCTCTTGGCTGAATCTTGCCATGTTTCAAGAGCACAGCAAAGACGTGTCTATATTCCAACTGAATCCCCGCAGAAGCCCACTCTGCTATGCACACTCAGAGCCTTGCAGTGATGAGTCCAGCATGTTCCTTCTGTGAAAAGGATGAGGGAAGAGAAGCACCGGAGCTTATCCTTCCCATAATAGCTTAATAAATGTCATCAGCTAGGGAGTGGGAAATCTAAATTGAGTTTTACCTTGGCCTGATAGGATGCAACCCACTCATGACTCAGAAGGCTGCTGTAGATACTAGGTTATGGCATAATCCAAGGCATTGCATCTTCCATTCATCCTCCTGTATTTAGATTTGGCTGTAAAACACAGAGGGCTAGAAAGAGATCTAGCAAGACAGCACTTGACTTGGGATGTAGAGGATCTATATTTGAAGGAGCTCAAGTGGTTTAGCTGAGAAGGGAGCAGAGGCACATGATGAGGTGATCTGAATCAACAGGTACTGGGAGTTGCAATACTTGAATCGAAGGCCCTGGAGATCCTGCCCTTGGACTTCAGTGAGATTAGTCAATGCAACAAAAGTTAAAGAGCTGTAGATTTGGAGTCAGGATGTGTAAATGGTAGAAGTTGGCCAAGAACCCAAGACTGCTGATTCTCAGAACTGTGGTACAGCCATGCTTGAAGCATAACTTTAGGATGCAGGAGCTCTGTCTTAGTTTGCCTGTATATCTAAAACTACCATCATGATCTGCTGTAGTTGCTGAAAGCAAGCAATATAATACGATGAATAGTAAGAGAAGCATTTTTTGAAGAAGTTACTAATTTTGGAGTCAGTGGGAGACTGCATATCTTTTTTGATCACTGTATTTTAGAAAAAAAATAAATTGTTTATAACCAAACATGACTGGAGGAACTTGCAGTATAGGTTTATCAGTTAAGAGCATGAGTGTTGTAAGGATTGTTTAGTTATGCACCTTCATTGTGCTAGAACCTTCATACTGCTGATGAAGGGGCTTTCAAAACCAGCTCAGCCAGACAACAAAGGAAGACATAACACTATTCATGAAGGGGTTGGAGCTGTCAAATTCACCTCATCTTATATTTTGCTGGGTTTATGGCTAATCAGATGGTTTTCTCTTTATTTATAGCGTGTCTGGCATTACCTTGCAGCTGCAAACAGTGCAGCTGCGTCCTGCTCTTTAATCCTGCCAGCACTGGTGAAGTACTCACACTTCTGGTCATATGGTAGTATCAGGGCCATATTACTGTATTTCACCACATCTGATCTGTTCTGTAATCTAGTCAATGAGCCACTCAGGGCTTTTCTTTCTGGGGAAAATTTGAGACATTGAATGCTACTTGAAAAAAGATGCTATCAGTAGCCAGGCATTTGCACTGTGAGTAAAGATCTGTAGTTAAAAAGTCTTAAGTTAAATTAGAAACTGGAGTAAAGTATCTGAAAAGGCAAACCTGGATTTACTCTTCCTGAGAACACGGTGCGACAATGCACAGAAACATCCTGTTTCTGTGTTTACTAATTGGTTTATTGTAATGAACTACAAAAATGCCTATCCTAAATTTAGACACTTGCACTACTTGGCAAAGTTTCTTAGATGTATGGAAATATATCTGATCATATATATTACGCTACTCATAATCTAGAAATAAGCTAGCTAGCTGTAACTAACTTGAAAAAAAAACATTAAAAGAACAGACAAGGAATTGGTAAAGATTTCACTGTAAAGATATGGGGAGTTTAAGAATTCATCTCCTGAGTGATGTCTTAGCCTCTTTCTTTCTTTTTTTGCCAGTTTGATGGTTGCACTTATGAGCAGATTCCTCATACTTGTAGCAACTTTGAAGAAAGAGATACAAACTACTGAGTGGAAGAGCCACCCACTGATACAGAAAAATGGTGCCAAGCAGGAGCAGGCACTTCTGAACTCCAAGGAAGGATTTGTTCTCATAGTGGGCCACCATGCTGTGGCATGCTGTAAAGGCTATTTGTTATTATTCATGGGAGTCTGGAATGTGTATTACACACAAAGTGGAAACACACAAAAGTGTTAAAGAAATTTTCTGAAGGACAGCACCATGAAACTTTATGTTGGATCATTGCCTAGTTTATATATGCTATGTAAACATTCATCTCATTCAGAGCTGTTTCAGAGAATTAAAAGTGCCTGTATGAGTTTGCCCCATTTTTATTTCCACCTGTCCAAATAAATGCAAGAGTTGCTGTCAGTCCAGCTGTCCAGCACTCAGGAAGAGAAGAAAGCGCATAAAGCATCTGTGCTATTTACTTTAAATAATCTTCATTATGTCATGGCTTTAAAGCACAAAATCTTAATGCCTTTGCAGAGCTAAGGAAGAGCACGGGCTCACAGCTGTATCTCCATTCTGGATCTCACTGGTTACATTTTTGAGGATAATTTCTACATCTGTTGAAAAGAATTGGGAAAGCATCCAATTTGGGAAAATAAAAATTCACCTCCTTAGCAAAAGGCTGCTGGGTGAGGTGGGTCAGGACAGTGTGTGATCAACACCTGAAGGTCTGTCTCTTAAGAAAGGCTGTGAGGAGCTGGCAAATGATTACAACAGTTCCATTAGTTCAGGACCCTTCACCTCAGCACAAGCCGTGGAGAGTTATGGCAGGAATGAAGGCATAGCTCCTTTCAGCACATCAATGATTAAACCTGAGCCTTTGTAAAGAGTAATAGAATAGGTGGCATGTTCTCATCTAAACAGTTGAAATGCAAAGTTACAGCCTGTGTGCTGGAGGCTTGGTTTTCATAACATCAAGGTCTTTGCAGCTTTGTGTGTGTGCTCAAGCCATAGTGTTTTCTCACTTGCAAATTCATCTGTGAATGTACAGATCAGGGAGTTAGGAATGAAGTGGACTGTGAAGATGGAGCCCCTTTAGGTAAATGAATTTCACCTTCAGAATGGGAGTCTTAACAAGTCAGGCTAGGCAATTAGAGTAATTACTTCTAAATGTTCAATTATATCGAATGCGTCTGTATACACACACCAGGCCTGAGGCTTACTATGTGTAGTAAGTGCGTAAGTGTGCCAGTCTGTGCATCAAATAAATCACAGCATTTATGACTGTGCACTAGCAGAACTGCATCTGCTGAGCAAAAGGAGGAGCAAAGACATTTAAGAAAATATCCAGAAGTACCAACATTGCTCTGGCTGGCATGGAGCTTGGCAGCCAGAGAGGCTGGGATACAGGAGCTTGGAGCAAGGATAACTGACCCAGCAACTGGCTTGTGCATGCTGAGACCTGCTCCAAGTCATGGGCTGTTGCTCTGAAGACACTTATTTCTTTCTGCAGTACCTGGCCACCTCAAGCCTTTTGGGCATCCTCGAGGCAGGTGCAGTGTGGACAAAGACAAACCTAATCCAAGGGGATGGAAATCTATGACAAAAAATAAAATGGACCTGGGAAGAGAATTCTGGAATTGTGCCCCATTTGTGGAGTTGTGAGGAACAGTGGTCCCAGCTTGTGTGCACAAATACTACACATAGCTTGAAGTGAATTAGTCAGATTACCAAGTGAAGGTAAACAGAAACCTGTGAGAGTGTGAGAAGGCCCGTATATACCTCCCAGGATGCTCACCTTTGGCTCTCCATGCTCATTAAAATTAATTAGGAAATTTTAGGACTGGATGTGGGGCTGTTTGTCACAGTGCATGAGAGCACTAGCATTTATAGGTGGACTCAAGGCTCCACTGATTTTCTCGGGTTAAGTCCTTTCTGTTGACTGACTTTTCTCTGATTTCCAGAGGTGTGATAGCACTTCCCATGGGTCAAGACAGTGTGCATGGCCAAAGGACCGACCCGCACGTGCCTGTGCAGTGGATCCTCTGCTGTCCAAAACAGTCCAGCTGCCTGATATGTCCAGCTGCTTGATGCACATCCTAAAACCGTGGGATTTACGAGCAAGTCTCACCCATGTGGGCACCACATCTCACCACAGTCACACAGGAAATCTCACGCCACCCAAGTATCCCTAATTGAGACTTTTTGACAAGCAGAGCAGCCTTATCTGCTTTCATCACTGAAAGACATGAGGTCTTTCCCAATCCAGTTTGCACTCCGTTTGCTTTGGGGACTGTAAAGAGAAACATGGAAATCTCCCAAGGAAACACTCTCTGATGTAGTTTCTGTAGTAGCTTTTCCTAGTATTCCCAGATTCCCCAATCTCCCCTAGTGACGATCCCTCCTTTAAATGTATTTCCTGCATCTATCATCAAAAGAAAAATATGTAATCAGTAGAAATCTAACAGCCTCCTTTTTACTTCAAGAGGGGAAAAATAAACCAAACCCTCTTATACTAAGCTGTTACCATCCTGCTGTCTGGATTTTCAGTGAGATTTCTTTGCTGCCCTTCCACAGGGCAAATTCCCCAACCATTTACACCAAGTTCTTATCCGTAAATCTCCTCATTGACATAAGGTCTCACAGCTTTTCAACCCTTTTCTGATCTTCTGCTCTGCCAGCCTATGTAACCCAGGCCAGCAGCTTTCCCATGGTAGTTCTGCACTGCATCCCTCACGTAATGGGAGTTCCAAAAGGTCACAAACAAGGCTGTTGAAATAGTTGAAAAATGGTAAAGGGAGTTTTTGCTTTAATTGCTTTCCTACTTCCTGTGCTCTGGCTTGGGCTTTATGGGCATGCGGTGGGGATGAAAATAAGGCATGGCTGGTAAATAAGTGAAAAAGGAACACTGCTGCTTAGTCACCTGGAGTGGCAAGTGGAGGTTTCCTGAGCTATGTGGAGGAAAAGGAAGCCAAGTTTGCACCCTGAGCGATAACAATAATGGAAAAGAGGGGTGGGACTGGAAGGCATTTGGTCAGTGACATTCAAGGTTGCCTGCAAAGTGCTGGGAGCTGAAAGACGCGAGCTGGCACATACAAGGTGGCCAGAGATTGCCACTCTCTGTTGGCACACTAGGCAGAGGTCAGTGCTGCTGAACGTGTATCTCCTGCTGTCCATAAGCCCTAAGGTGGGTGCTTGAAAAGAGAAAATAAATACATAAGCACAAATACAGGGAGTCTGAAATACTGATACTGTTCTGGCCAAAGAGACAATGCTGGGAACTGGCTTTTAGTTTAGATCTGGCATTTGAGACTACAAGAGAATACTTGAAGGCAGTGAAATGCAGATGTGATTGCCTCTTTGATATGTCTCGCTATTTCCGTGCAGCCCACTTTGCTCTACTTGAGCAACTATAACTCAGTGCTAACAGGGATTACTTTTGTTGCATCTTTGCTTTGTCTGTATGTGTTTTGCCAAGTTTCAGGTTAGTGTCCCAATAAAACTTTAACAAAGCACCTAACTGCAAAGGCAAACACAAGAAGACGTGTAAATATAATGAGTAAAATTGTGTTATAGGGCTGCAAGAACATGGGGTGCTGGGAACTGCTCATGAAGGCAATTTGCTTGAAAAGAAGCTGTAGCAGTGGAAGTTACTTCAGAAAAGCCCTCCTGGTTTCTGGTGTGTCTGTGGGCATCTGCAGGGTGTGGATGAGGAGGATTCAGCATCCCTCTCCGTCTAAACCCTGCCAGTCTGACTGAGTCAGGCAGGGAGCCGATGCAGGGTCTGCACACTTTCTGCAGCAGCTGAAAGGGATATTGTGAGACAAAGACCCTTTATTTTATTAAGTTGTCTGTTTAATACACTCCCAGAGCAGAAAATGTGAGCCAAGCATTTACCTTGAGATTTAGGCTGAACACTACAGTAATCCTGAACAATCCTGGAGTTCTCTATTAGCATTAGGTTTTAACGAACAAGCCTAAACTGGGGATTGCTTTAGGTGTCTGTGTAACTGTACTCATTATTTAAAGCCTTGATTATTTTTAATTTTTTTTTAACAGGGCATGTTTTGTAAATTTTCTTTACAGCCATAGGTACACTTTCTTTTTAGGAAATTTCCTTAAGTCAGTGAAAGACAGACATTCTCTTATATATTGCCTGAGAATATTCCCTATTTTATTCCAGGTCTGTTATCATTCAAGACTGGAAAAGCAGTTTCCTCAGGTTCCCAGGCCATGCCTTTTGCACACTTTGTGGGATTGGGCAGTCCTGCCAATCCCGTCTGGCTGCCACCTCTCCTGGGGGAGCCCCTGGAAGCTGCTTCTGCCTCTGTGTTTCCTGGAGGAAAGCTGAATCTTGGAGGAAATTTAACCCGTACAGTCTGAAGGCTTTGCCCTGGACACAAAACAGCGTGTTTATGGGTACACCTCATGCACTTGCACTTACAGAAGCAAAATAAGCCTTAAACTCACAGCCCTCTCCTGGTTTTTCAGCCTCTCCTGGCTGACTCCAGCGGTAGCAGGTTTGCCCTGTTACCGTACTGTGGGCTCCCCTGCATCAGTCTCACACTTAATCTCATGATAAGCCATGGGAGGCTTAGCATTCCTTTTAATAACTTCTCATCAGGACTACAAAACTTGCTATTGCCTTTTCAGGTTTCTAGGGAAACACCTTCTCCTTTAACTTCTCTTCGCTTGTTGGCAAACCATCCTTTAAAAGCACACAGAGGGGCAAGGACTACACCATAAAAATTGGGAATTCTCAGCTTTTCACAGCTAACGTCTGACTGCAGAGGAGCAGTACAGAGGAGCAGTGTGTGCCATTCCTTGGCGTTTACTCAAGTTTGCAGTGTTAATCTCCGGAGTGCAAAATGGGGAAAAGACAGAGTTAAGCTCAAGAGTGAGATCCCTTCCTTCTTTAACCCATCAGTTTTAAGGCTGAAATACGGAAGTTGGATTCGTTGGTGCTTAAAACTGCAAAATAACAGGGCTAGTCTCAGCACTGGATACTGGCTTTCCCCTGGAAACTTGGCCTCACGTAACATTTACAGATCACTGGTACAGACTTTCAAGACGTTCGTTGTTGGTGTCTTTCCAACTGATAGCAGCCGTGGTGGTGATTCCTTCTTGGAAAAATCCCACCCAAGTACTCGTTACCTGCTGGCCCGCTGCACTAATTGCCATTTCCCCCTTAGGGAGAATAATGCACTTCCCCACTAGATGTCCTTGTTGCTTCTGCAAATCGCACGAGTTTTGATTAAAAGCCTTTAATGACGGTCCTTCATTTAGACAGGCCCCTCCCAGCCAGGACCTGGACAGAACTCTTTCTGTTGGAGATTTCCACCAAAGTGCTTTTGACTTCATTTGGAGGATTTGCCGTGCTGGCCCCTGTCGCCAGGAGCCCACCCGTTACCCCAGCTCTTGATGCCACTCTCTGAAAAAACACTTCGATTGTTGGAGTTGTTTAATTGTATTTACTCTTTAGGCAATAAAGCTGTTTATAATTAAATACGAGCCACAGCAGCCACAGTTTAAGGCAGCTGTAAAGTCACTCCTGTTGAAGTGTGGGTCTCCTGACAGGCTGCTCTGAGGCTCCAGCAGCCACGGCTGGTGGGAGGCAAAGTCCTGGCTTCAACAAAAGCCCGTTCTGCGGGAGCAGAAAGACTATTTCTCATGTTCAGTTTAGTCCATTACCTGGTTAAGGAGAGCTCAAGAAACTAACTGGCAATTGAAAATGCAGGAAACTTGTTTTCCTCCTCTTACCTAAGAAAGAAAGACAGCTAATGATGGAAGCTGACATCTCTGAAATCTTGAAAACCAGAAAAAAAATGTCCAAATCCAACTACAGAAAATGCTCTTTTATTTAATTAGTCATTTTTGGGTTGTTTTTTTTTTTTTTAGTTGTAGCTGCTGTGTCTTTTCCTGTATATATTCAAGACAGTTAAGATATTTTGTACAGTAAAAATAAATTTTAAAGCACTGTTGTGGTTTGGGCTCGGCAGCACCTATTTACTAATTTTTAATTGCAATCCAACTTCCATTGAGTCTGACCGAAGTGAAAAATAACTTTGTTAACCATTTATAATAGTGTTATTGGAAAGGTAATTAGGAATCTGAATAAATGCTTGTAAGGTATAGAGTTAGTTCAACAAGCAAAAGCTACAGGTACCCTCCTGGTTAGTCACACCTGATTAATTCTAGCAGTCACTGAAATCAATCGTTCTTTAAAAATGTAAATAATTATGGAGCCGTGATGTAAAACAAAAACAAAAATACCAGGTAGATTTTTTAAAACCAAGATTTCTTGATTGTTGAACTCTGTCATTGTTAAAATTCATCTTTTCAGTCCATCCCTGGACTATACAGTTAATTGCCTCTTCTAATGCACAGGAGGCAATTATCCTTCTGCAGCTACATCTCTGGATTCAGCTTTTTCATTAAATTATAATTATAATGGATCTTGGAAGTTGTCATGAAAATGAGAGATAAGTAGCACTGAAAAGGAAGGTTTAATGGCCTGAACTAAACATCAGTGATGAGCAACTTCTCTTTGTGCTCCAACTCTGGCCTCTTACCCCGTTCCTATTTCACTTTTGGACTTGCCTGGAGCGAATAAGGAGTGCGGAGCCCAATTACAGTGAACTTTGTTATTAAAAGAGCATGGGGCAATACTTTGAACTCGAGAGAGATTTACATTTCGTTTTATCCACAGTGGCAGTGGGATAACAGCATCTCTGTGGCACACAGGGCTTTCTCAGGGGCCCATCTGGCATCCACAGACAAGTCATTTCATTGCTCCAACAAGCACGTGCTCTCCCACATTCAGCTCACCTTTGCTTACACGAGCAAGAGTTGAGTTTTATCCTAAAAGATGTGTTCTTATATAGAAATACAGTTGGTTCATGCATGTCTGCCTGCAGCTTATTTTGTGTTGCCTGGAGAAACCTTGACCTGTTTTTTTGTTCCGGGTCAGTGAAACATCTGAAGCCCAGTGCTGCATCTTGCTGCAGAAGTGTGAGCTGCCATGCGGCAGGACTCCTCACTGCACATCTGCTTGCAGGCATCAGGTTCTGACACCAACTGGCACCACCTTCTAAAGTATATTTTACTTTTCAAAAAGTTCATTCTACCTTCTCAAAGTACATCATTGCTGTGGGCTGACTCTGCTGCAAGGTCATGCTCAAGGCTCAGCTTATCAAACCACTGGCAAATCCAGTTCCCCCAATCCCTTGCTTTGGTGCTCACTGGCACGGTGAGTCAGGGTACTCAAGCAGCCCTGCCAGAAGCTATTTTTATTTTTGATATGAGCTGTTCATTGCTTCTGGGACCAGTACTGTTTAACATCTTTGTGGGAGACATGGACAGTGGGATAGAGTGCACTCTCAGCAAGTTTGCTGATGACACCAAGCTCAGTGGTGCAGTCGACACGCTGGAGGGAAGGGATGCCACCCAGAGAGACTTGGACAGGCTGGAGAGGTGGGCTAATGCAAATGGCATGAAGTTCAACCAAGCCAAGTGCAGAGTCCTACACCTGGGACGTGGCAACCCCAGGCACAAATACAGGTTGGGCAGACAATGGCTGGAGAGCAGCCCTGAGGAGAAGGACTTGGGAGTGCTCATGGATGAGAAGCTCAACATGAGC
>VXBW01007007.1:43052-62670 GCA_013400375.1 Thinocorus orbignyianus
AGGTTGCCCAGAGAAGCTGTGGCTGCCCCATCCCTGGAGGGGTTCAAGGCCAGGCTGGATGGGGCTTGGAGCAACCTGGTGCGGTGGGAGGTGTCCCTGCCCATGGCAGGGGGGTTGGAACTTGATGATCTTTAAGGTCCCTTCCAACTCTGACCATTCTGTGATTCTATGATAGTGAGAGGACTAACCCTGACTGGCAGAGGGGACAAAGGCTTCTCGCTGCCCTTGGAGGCTGAGGAAACCCAAAGCTGGTTTCTGGAAGTGTAATCAGCTGCCCCTGATCCAGGTCCCTCTCCAGGGCCAGCAGGCAGCGCAGTGGGCAAGTTCACCCTGCCAGATGAGCACCATGGGGTGCAGCATCCCCCGGGTGGGGTTGGTAGGTTGCAAGGCCGGTGAGAGGCGTGGGGAGAACAGGGGATGTGGGTCCTATCTGTGGGACCCTGCGGGGGCTGGAGTGGAACAACAGCAGTGCTGCTCCAACCCTACTGATTTAACCCCGGCTTTGCGCTGGTACAGGCTCTTTTTATTGTTTTCCTTCCCTTTCTGTAAGACGTGAAGGAGACTGCTGGTTGTTGACAGCTTGGGCTAAACACAAAATAATATGTTTGCTTTTTTTCTCCCTGCAGACTGCAAGCGAGGACAGCAGATGAGCAAGCAAACCTCTGACTAGTATGAACACATGGCTGGTGGCTGCCTGCCCACAACGGGATGGTGGGACACATGCTCCTGCAAAGCAAAAGGTCCCCCAGTGCCCAGCAACGTGGCATCGATGGCCAAAAATAGCTGAGCCTGTCACAAGGAGGATGACACCACCGGGGATCCAGGGCAACACTTCACGGGACAGTCTGTCACCCAGTCAGAAAACACACCAGCATCTTATTTAGCGTGTGCTTGCCTTGGTTTTAGGACAACTATTTACAAATAAATACCAAATCATTTGCCTGGGAGAAGAGGACTTGGCTAAAAACCTGCTGTGCTGCCACACAAGTGTTTGGCAGCTCGGGTTCCTCACAGTGGGTTTAAGGCAGAAGATGTGGCCCCTAATACTGCTTTTAAAATAGAGCAGCGTGTAAATGAAAGAGCAACTTAAGGACTCCAGGCACTGCAGGACAGCAAACGTTTCTCAAAACATGAACACAGATTATAACAGATGACAGTTTACTAAATATACCCACAATGCCAAAACAAACAGCACTAAATACCAAAACAAGAGGTCACTGCAGTCTGTCTTCCATCCATGTGCCACTCCTCTTTCTGATCTGCAAGAGATTTTCACCGGGAAGACCAAAAGATGAAGCAGAGAGGTGGAGTGTATGCCAGCATCTGCCAGGATGGATTTCCATTGCAGTCCCCACCTATCCCCTGAGACCAAAAAAGCAACAGTTTCACAGAAAATCTTGCACTAAAGACAACGGCAACTTGAGCAGGTAAGGACTGAATGAGACTTTCGAACTAGAGACCAGGATAACTTGGCAAATAATAAAGGTAATGAAAAGTTAATTGCACCTCTTGCCTCGAAGCACTTCTTAAATATTGTCTGCTTTTCAGCCTTGTGCATAAATACACATAATTCTGTATTTTTAATTGAAATACATATTCAGCGTGGTTGTTTTCCTGCTGACAGCTCAGTGGAGTTACACTGTTAATTATCATAGCAACTATTTAGTAGTATTTACATTGCAATCCTGCTCGGAGATCTGAGCTATGCTCTAAGATTATAGAAACCTGGAACCAAAATGTATTCCCAGCCCAAGAGCTGAAATCCAGTCATAAATTTTATAGTAAAAACCCCCACCTTTCTAGCCTTTTGTATGAAAATGTCAGCCTAAGAGAGTCAGGAACCCACATCCAAAATAATTTTTTACAAACTACAAATCTAATTCCCTCAGTCCTTCTTGCAAATCTCAGCCAACTGAGTCATCAGTGAAGAAATAATCATTTTAGTGGGATTCCTAAATAGCCCTCTGCATAGGTCTCATCCCGAGTCAGAGCAGTAGGCAGGGTAGGGCAGTATCCAGGTGGGCTCATGTTTGCCTGAGCTTTAATCCCCTTGCAGACAAATCCTGAACTTGAATGCATGGAAAATTGCTGTTGCTAATCTTATTTTGCAGGAAAAAATGAATGTACTTCACCAGCGCCTGGCAAGATACAGGCTTTTAGCTTCTGACTTAGAATAAACCTCGTCTGTGTATACAGTTTACTGGCTGGCAAAGTTTCTAGAATTCCATATTTTCCTGTAAAGTTTCAAGGATGCAGTAGCAGCCTGAATTCCCCTTTTCTGTTACGTACACCGGCAGCACAGCAGTAGACATTTCAGAGGCCATAAAACCAGAATGGGTTTAATCCTCTTCTCACACTAAATTTCCATCTGTGTGACTGTTAGTGAAGTTGGCAGTAAAGATGTTGACAGAGCTGAGGGCTGGCTGGGGCCCAAGGGCACTGATTTTTAAAGGTGGTGATTGGGATTACTAAACCCTGCTTCCAAAGAACCCTTAGCCCCACTTCCTTCCTGTGAGAGCTCTGTTGTTCTCCCTTGAATTGTGGTTGAAAATGGTCTGTAGCCACTCAGGACGTGTAGGTGTTGCAGTGCAAGCAGAGGCAAATCCAACTGCTGCCACCTGAGAGCTGCCCAAGGGGGCCATTCCCCAAAGACTGAGGTCCAAGAAGAGCACCTGGTACAGTATAAGCAGGAGGCAGGCACTGATGGTGTCTCTGCAGTCATAGAATCATAGAATGGTCAGAGTTGGAAGGGACCTTAAAGATCACCCAGTTCCATTCCCCTGCCATGGGCAGGGACACCTCCCACCACACCAGGTTGCTCCAAGCCCCATCCAGCCTGGCCTTGAACCCCTCCAGGGATGGGGCAGCTACAACTTCGCTGGGCAACCTGTTCCAGTGCCTCACCACCCTCACAGTAAAGAGCTTCTTCCTGATATCTAATCTAAATCTCCCCTCTTCCAATTTAAAACCATTATCCCTTGTCCTATCACTAAACTTCCTGACCAAGAGTCCCTCTCCAGCTCTCCTGTAGCTCCCTTCAGATCCTGGAAGGCTGCTCTCAGGTCTCCCCAGAGCCTTCTCTTCTCCAGGCTGAAGAGCCCCAACTCTCTCAGCCTGTCCTCAGCCAGGGTGTGTCCTAGAACTACCAAGACCTGCAACTGCAGAGAAAAGGCCTTGTCCTGGAGGTAGCAAGGAAGTGAAAGTCCGTCAAGAAATTAAAGCAGTTGCTGCTCAAAGTGGAATTACTCCATGTCTTGTCTAAGCCTCACAGAAAGGGTCTCAGAGGTGAGAGCAAGCCATCAAACAAAAAATGCAGAAGCCCTTAGGTGCTTTCTGCTGCTCTGTTTTGTTTTATAAGCACCTGGAGCTTGCAGATGGCCCAGTGGAGCTGTTTCGCAAAGAAGCTGCTTGCCCAGCCCCTCTTACTGTCTCATACATGCTGCAGGTTCCTGAGTCCAGACCTGGCATTTGACCACCACATGGTGTTTCTCCAGATTCTGCTATGGTTGGCTAGATACAGTGGATTTTGGCAGGTTTCTCTCTCCCATCTTCCCAAAAGTAGAGCCAAAACTGAGATGCCAAACCACTGGTGAGACGCAACATGTTTGGGAAGCACCAGCCAGCCTTGGCTCCTGAGGGTGAAGCTGAAAGGACTCGTGTGGTCTCAGTTGCAGGCTCATTATGGGGCTCTTGCAAATCCACAGCAGTACAAATCCTGCAGCAGGGACAGTCTAAGGACAGAAGAAGCAATATTTTTCATTAGACCGACTAATATAAGTCAGAAAAGTGGACAAACTTTTGGGTTTAAGATAAGGGTTAGGGTTCCTGCAGTTACTGAAAAGACCAAGTCAAGGTCTTATGGACCTTCAGGAGTCTATGAGTACTGTCTGTCTACTTGTAGACTCCTGAAGGTCCATAAGACCTTGATCCCATCTAATCAGGAGTCTAACAGACTCCTAAAACACAGTCTCCCAAGCCAACTAAGCCCATCAGGATAGCAAGGTGTTGAGTGGGATCCAAAAAAGCACTTAAGTACCCAAAGCAGAACTTAGACAGGTTGGAGGTATCTCAATAAAAACATCTACTCAGCTGGCATTGTGGGACAGGGCTGCTCAGCTTTGACTTTTAATTTTCAAGGTGGAACCTGCAGTTCCACCTCTTTGTGGAACAAACCCACCTCGCCTCCAGCCAGGGAGCTGGTTCACTTTGGGAGGTGGGAAAATGTAGAGCAGAAACCTTTATCCATGCGTGGTGCCTGTATTATAAACGGAGCAAAATGAGGCCTGCTCAGTTCGGATTGTAGGCACTTGTCCTCAGAACACTAACTGAGGCCGTGCCTCTACTCTGAAAAGTTTGGAAGTTCACACCAAACTGCAGTTCAGCATTGGTAATCTTAAGACAGCTATGCCCTTGAAACACCTCACTCATGCAGTGCTGAATAGGAAGATGTAAGTGCATGGTGTAAGCTCCTGCAAGGTTCAGGCAGTGATTTGTAAGTGTGGAAGTCTTCAGTTTGCTCTGTCTTTGGCCAGGAACCATAGTCCACAGGCAAAAACAGTGGTAAAAGGGAGCTGAAGAAAGGGTGAAGATAGTAGAAGTGTAGATTTACTAATTATGAACCTATTCCAAGAGACTTCCTACAGATTTGCTGTGACTTCAGTGTTATTAACCTATTTTTCTCTTTTGGAGCTGTGCTCCTCTGTCCTTAAATTAGCTTGTGACCTAACAAAGCATGTGCAACCTTCACCATCGAAGTGTTTCCACTGACTTCAGCTGGAACAGTCAGTCGTTAAAGCCGGCCTCTGTGTCTGAGTGGTCTGCTGGACTGCTCTCTAACATGCTGGGGACAGTATCATACAGAATGGTTCGATTAAATGGGAGGGGGAAAGGAAGCATTTCTAACATGATTACAGTCAGATTTATGTTTTGCAGAGGAAAACAGTATGCAAATGCTGCGTGTGCCTACATGGATTCAACCTTTCTTCCCTCTTTTTTGATCTCCCTAATTCTGACAAACAAGTTGCCTGTGGTTGCTGAAAAGAAACACCCCCTGAGGCACTGGGCCATGGGCAATTTCCGAGGGGCGTTGTGGATTTAGGCAGACCCCTGTTTGTCTGCGTCTGGCTACGCTTTCCCACTCTGACGCTCTTCCTCCAGTTGCACCTTGGTGGAGACGAGGTGAATTGTGGCTGGGAACCAAGCCAGGGTAAAAATAACTGGGGTGGGGAGGGTACTCCTTCTTCAAAGCAGTCTCCTGGTCTGTTTGATGACACAGCTGCACCAAGAGCTGTCCCAGCACAATGTAACCCAAGCACTCCATCAAAGTGCTGCCACCAAAAAGGATGTCTGCAAAACCTCAGTCTTATTTCCTCGGTGCTGCTGCACCAGCAGGGTGGAAAGTAGGAAAGTCCAAAGGTGAGTTTCTACTCTCACCCCTCCCTGCGCTTTCCCAATCCTCTCTCCTGCGAGGGATGGGGTGGGCACAGTGGCTGAGGTGTCTGGCACAGTGCTGCTCCCTTGTTCTCTTGCTGTACTGTCTTGTTCTCGGCTCCAGTCTGTGCTGTGCGTTCCCATCTCTGTTCTGGATCCACCCATCCAGGTGGTGCCTGCGCTGCAATCTCAGCCTGAGAGCAAGCCAGCTGAAAACAAAGTCTTCTTCTGGGCTAGTTTTCATCTGGCTTCCAGCTCCAGTGCACACAGCGTGCCAGCACAGCTCAGGGGGTTGCATGCAGGGGAAACAGAAGGGTCACCAGGCCAAAGGTTTGTTCTGGCAGACTACAGAGCAAACATGACTTGGAGTATCCAAACAAGCTTAGTTTACACAGCCATCGCTACCCCTCAGAGTTAACACTTTATCCAGTGGACTTGGGGCATTTGGTCTCCCTCCAGTGCTGGAATCCAGGCGTGCAAATTCTGCATTATGGAAGGGATGTCCTACCATGGAGCTCATGCTCTTCATCCATCTGGGACCTCTGAGTGCAAGGCACCTGGATGCCTTGTACAGGAGTTTGCTGTTCAGGGTGGTGGGGGATGGCTGGGGCCAGACACATTGCTGAATTGGTCACACCTTCTTTCAGGAGGCATGTGAGCACTGTGAGGGCTTCTCATCCCCACTGCAGGTATCACCACCATGGCTGGTGTTAGCCTGCAGTGTTCTCTGCAGGTCTTTTCCCCACTGGCTCCTGCATCCATCCAGGCAGCTCATTTTGGACCCTTGTGGGCAGGGAGAGCCCTGCTCACACAACTCCCAGCTGTTCACCTTCCACGAAGGATGATCCATGGCAGTTCCCTGCCAGCCTCAGTGGCAGCACCCACACACCTGTCAAAGCATTCATCTGAGCACAGGGCTTTAGCAGTTCCCAGCCCGAAGGCTGTGTATAAAAAGGGAGGTGAAAGCTTATTTTCAGTGTCAGGCTGTGCTGAGTAATCAGCAGCCGGGAAATCTAGGTACAAAGCAAGTATATATGACTTAATTCTACCTTTCTGTCCTGCACCTGTTTTTATGGTATTACTGTTTAATTGCTTGCATTACGCCTGTCCAATAATACCGTTTAACATGAATAGTACTTAGTGCTGTACCTTCAAAGTGCCTTCCAAGCTAATTATGAAATGTGTAATTTTGGTGTAAACAAGCCCCTTAGACTGGGACCTGTGCTTCTGGCTGACAAAGCCTGGCAGGTGCCTGCAGTGCTGTGTTCCGTGGGATGAGGAATCGTGGGATTCACACAGCAATCGTGCAGCGTGGTGTTCTCTGAGGCAGAAAAGGTCAAGACTGCACGAGACTCTTCATTCTGAGTTTGATGGCTTGTGAAACAGTGATCAAGAGAGGGGGTTGTGAAATAATTCTTCAAGTAATAGAGCTTGGCCTTGGCATTGCGTCGTCTTCTCTGCTCCCTTAAACATAAGACTAAAATCTGGCAGTCAAAAGTAGTAAATCAGTCAGAAATGCTTGTTTCACTCAGAGGTCATGCAGCACAACAGCCATAGCACAGACATTAGGAAACTACAGCACAGCCTGAACGCAGCCCTTCTGCCTTCAGCTGTGTCTGTGGAGTGCCAAAGATAACCGTGTCACTGTACAAACACTAATTAATCCTCTATAAAACAAGTCAAAAAGTACACAAGGAGCACTCGTGGGTCGATGTGTTGCAAGGACAGCATGAGTTGGAGTAGGTGTTTGCCAAGGCAGGGCAGTCAAGTTGTAATCAGCTCTGACTGATGCTTCTGCAAGACATCACGTTCTCGGGCTCCAGCCCAAGCACAAAAGACTGTGCAGGGTTCACTTTTGCCTGGAAAAGAAAAAATTCCTTACAGAAAATCAGGGCTCCAGTCTGGCAGAGTTTCTTTACACACATCTGTGGGTACAAAGAGAAGCCTGAATAAGTAGGTACATTTGGCTTTGTAGCCTTCAAATTCAGGACGTCGCTTGCTTCCACGTTTTAAAGTTAGTTGATGTTTTATCAGCAGAAGATTGCAAAGAAACCCCATGTATCACTGTCAGGAAGAGGCGTTTGGAAAGTTACATTTTTCTTTGGCTGGCTGGCTGTGTAAAGTAAATCTCAATCTCAGTATTTATATCCTCTCTCTTTCGTGAAGTCTATAAACAAAAGCTATCGGGTATCAAACAGAACAAATCTAAGGAACTCCTTCCTCTCTGCCCTTCAAAACCCCTCCTTTGAATTTCTAAACAACACCCAGTCTGCTCCCCATTCACATAACTGGCCCTCTTTCAGAGATTTAGCTGGCATTTCCCCTAAAGCCGAGGAAAGTCTGAACCTGAAAGAGAGAGGAAGGCGGCTGGTGCCTGGGAACTGTGTGTGAGGCCAAGGGAGCTGAGCTTGGGGAGGGCTACGGGGGCTGTGCGGAAACTGGAGAGGTCTCCAGTTTTGTTGCCCACTTATATTTCTGATCTTCCAGATTTGATTTGGAGGTGCTGCAGGTTTGTGACAGCACAGAAGTTTTTAATTTGTTTTTTATCACCTGTGACCTCAGATCTTCCCAGACCAGAAAAGAGTTCTTATCACTACTGTCGTGGTTCTGAGCAAATCAGAAAAGACAGATGATTCCCCCCCACCCCCCTTTTAGAAAAGAAGAGAAGAGGAAGAAATTAAAGAGATTCAGGAGTTTAGAAAAAACTAAACTACTTCAATAAAAACATAAATAATAATAATATAATGAATAATNTCCTTGGGATAATCGGGTCTTATCACTGTGAGGCAGAAGTTTCTGAACAGTGTGCTGTTAATTCCAGAGTTTTCTTAGTCAGAAGACGCCCAGCCAAAAAAGTAAAACTGTAAACCAGAAAATTGGTTCATTTTACCTCAAACCGGGACAACTACACAGGTTTTCTTTCTTACTTCCAGCCCAACCCTTTACCCAAAGGACAGGCACTTTGCCCGCCCGTCTCCCAGGGGATGGGACGAGCGGCACCGTCCCGATTAGCGCCGGGAGGGAAAACCACCGGGAAGCGCCGGGCAGGAAAACCGAGCCTGGAGACGGCAGGGGCAGGGCGGGGAGCTGGGCACCGTCCCCTTGCTCTCCTCGGGGCATCCCACCAAAGGCGGGTTAACCCCGGCGGGGCTGGGCGGCTACAAAGCGGGCGGCAGCCGGGACACACACAGCTCACGCGTGGGCGGCGGGGCAGGGAGCCCGCCCCGGAGCGGCCCCGGGGAGGCGGAGCGGCGGCCGGTCCGGTCCGGGCTGCGGGGACGACGATCGGGAAGGGCTGGGGCGGGGAGCGGCCGGTCCCTCCTCCTCCTCTTCCTCCTCCTCCTCCTCCTCTTCCCGCCCGCCCTCGCCCGCCGCCGCCGCCGATGCCGGGACTGCGCCGCGGTGAGTCTGCCCCCGCCGGGAGCCGCCCGCGGGAAGTTGCGCCCCTTTGTGCGGGGAACGGCGGCTCCATCGGCCCTGGCCCCGGCCCCGGCCCGCTCCCGCTCGCTCCCGCTCGCTCCCGCTCTCCCTCCGCCGCCCCGGTACCTGCCGCTCTTTGTTCCCCGCCGCCGCCTTTGTTCCCTCGGTGCCGGCTTCACCTGCGGGACGCAGCACCGGGCACGGCGGGGCGGGAGAGACTCCGCTGCCCGCACCGCTTCTCCCGGCCCTCTCGCCGTGGGGGGAGTTGCGGGGGGAGCCGGGGGCCGTGGGAGCGGTGTCCGGGTGGCCCAAAGCCGGAGCCGGGTTGATGGGAGCGAGCCCCGGGAGGGCGCAGGTGAACGGCGCTCCCCCAAAACCTCCGCTCCTTGTCCCAGCGCCGCCGGTCGTTGCCGCTTCCCAAGTCGTTATCTCGCGGGCGGCGTGTTTTGAAAGTGATGGAGATGCTTTACTCAGGCAAAGTTCTGGGGAGAAGGAGGGACCGCCGGGGCTGCGGGCGGTGCGGGTTGTGCTCCTGCCGCTGCTTTCTCTTCTTCCCACCGCACACGGGCTCTTTCTCCTTCCCGACCTCTCCTGCCATTCCACCTCCCATCTTCAGCCTCTGGTTTCCCCTCAGAGCAGTTGTTACCCTGTTGGCTTGTGGGGATCCTGTATCTCGGTGCTGGCTTTGTGTCAGCCGCAGTTCATGCCTGGATCGAAGGGGAAGCTTTCCCTTTCCTCCTCTCCCTGTCCCCCTTCCCCAAAGGGGGTCATTTTATTTTCTCTTTTTTTAACCGAGGGGCTGGAGGAGTTGGGAGGCAGAGCAGGTGCGTGCTCCTTGGGTTATTCAAAACGTACAGAGAAAAAACTCTGAGCAAGTTTGTTTGAAGGTTTCTCACAACCTTGGTGGGGCCGGTGACTGTGCTCTTCACACCTCCGCTTCCCTCTGTCACAGCACCTTGTGTCCTAGCTGTCCTCTCTCCAATCTTGCCATCGTTCTCCCTTTGCCATCTTCTTCCTATGCTGTTTTCAGGATGATCTCCTGTCACAGAACAGACAGACAAAGGTGTTTAGTGCCATGTGCAGGATCTTGGCTGGTTATTGTGACTGTTGGCCAAGCTCACAGAACAGTAGCTTGGCGGGCACGTCTGTTTGTACTTCTTGAAATGCAATACAATGCAGATGTTGGAACAGGTCCAGTGCAGGGCCACCAAGATGCTCAGAGGGATGGAGCACCTCTCCTGTGAGGACAGGCTGAGGGAGCTGGGGCTGTTCAGCCTGGAGAAGAGAAGGCTCTGGGGAGACCTGAGAGCAGCCTTCCAGGATCTGAAGGGAGCTCCTGGAGAGCTGGAGAGGGACTCTTGGTCAGGAAGTCTAGTGACAGGACGAGGGGTAATGGTTTTAAATTGGAAGAGGGGAGATTTAGGTGAGATATTAGGAAGAAGTTCTTTGCTGTGAGGGTGGTGAGGCACTGGAACAGGTTGCCCAGGGAAGCTGTGGCTGCCCCATCCCTGGAGGGGTTCAAGGCCAGGCTGGATGGGGCTTGGAGCAACCTGGTGTGGTGGGAAGTGTCCCTGCCCATGGCAGGGGGGTTGGAACTAAATGATCTTTAAGGTCCCTTCCAACTCTGACCATTCTGTGGTTCTATGAATACCTGTAGAAGGAACATGCGTGGCCTCTGGCGCCTGGCTAGCTGAGTCACTGGCTTTGGCCACTTGTGGGGTGATTTTGTAGCTCCAAGAAGGAGAGCCGTTGGCGGCTGTTGCTGCTGCCCACAATAACAGCATCCTCCACCCCACAGGCACACACGTGGCCACCTCACGTTAAAATCAGGGCAGCCTAAATAATTGATTTCTAAGGCAGAAAAAGGCCTGTTGCAGTGGGAGAGGAGAAGGTGGCGTGGGGTGAGCGTGCAGTGGCAGAGGAGGAGAGGCCCTGGCTTGTGGCAGCACGGGTGATGGGGACGAGCTGAAGCAGAGAGGGAAGGGACAGTGACACAGGGGAGTCTGGAGAGATGGTGCTGGGTCATACCAGAGGTATCACTTGCACTGATGTGGGTGCCATCGGGATGTGTGGGCCCCCCTTCTGCAAGATGCTGTGCAAACACATACTCAGATGCACACACATGATGTTTGTTCTTCCCTCCTCCATAACGAAGGGTAATGAATGATAATTGCCTTTTAACTCTACTTATCTATAAAAGCATATATCGAAGTTCTTTTATTTAAACAGTTCTTTACAAATAACCTCAGGAAACTGTATTTTAAGTGCTGTTAACGTACTGCATTAAGAATTGAGCACGGTGGTTCAAGAGGGGCAAAGGAACTTTTTTTCTCCAATAAAATCTGATCAAAAGCTCATTAAAACAAACGAGAACTTTGGTGGTGTCCATAGCACTCAGCCAGTCCTGTAGTGTGCTAGCTATTTTTTCTTTATTTGTGAGGCAGAGATTTCAAACATAGGCACAATGAAGTAATTCAAGAAGCAGCATGCATTACGGGCTAATGATCTAATAGGTTGAAAATGCTTTATCTCCCTAGTTGTTAATTTCAAGTTTTATGGTATAAGGGAAAGTAACAAAAGAAAAAAAAAATCAGTAGTATTCGTTCCTTTGCAGTTTTTAACTGTGTGTTTTATCTTATGTCTTCTGATGGGTTTTGGGGCAAAGTTACTTCTTGTTTCAGGAGAAGAATGCCTTATTTCGGGGGGGAAAATGGGTCACAGTTTAGCCCTTTTACTAGGTTCATTGTGCGTGTTGTAAAATGCCTTTACCAGTAATTAATTCCATAACCAGTGAATTTCCCTCTGCTGGATTTCCTTGCCATTTGAACATAGCGATGAATGGAAGAAAAAGTCCCAAAGAGGGCGTGAAGAAGTGCAGATTGGAAGATCAGGTATAAAGAGCCTCATTCATGTCAGTTTATCTGCAGTACAGGGATGTGCCCTTACCCTCTGAATCATCCCCTCCTGTCTGTTAGCAGCGCTCTTTTCTCAGCAACTGTGGCTCCCTTTTAGATCTGGACTCTCAATGGCCGGGTTTGTCTGGAGGGATGTGAAGAGAGGATCCAAATTCTTCCTAGCAGAGATGTGCCTTTCAGCCCGTTTACTCCATTTCTTTTCTCTCCTAGGCACAGTAAATATTGGTTGTAAAAGTCTTACCAGCTGAGATGCGTTTTCTGTGTGTGTGCAGAGAGATGCTTATCTGCTGCTCGCCACATCTGAGGTGCTTCCCCAACGTCGTCTGGCAGCGTGGGAGAGCACCCCTCAGGTTGCAGTGAGCTGTGTCGTTCCTTATGTTGGAGGGATGAGCCACATGTGACACCACGCTTGCCCAAGCTTTCCCGCAGTGTATTTTGAACTGTCATGGAGCTTTTAGATGTGGGAGAGGGCATAGTTTTGGAGGAAGGCTGCAAATGTAGACGGTGGTGGCAAGGAACTACTCCTAGCAACGTACCTGTTTGAACAAGTATTTGTATTAGGCGGTGGGATTATACGTGTGGAGTGTGGAGAGCTGGATGAGTAACACTTTGGGACTGGATCCATAAGCTGTGATTAAGGGGAAGGTGACATTTCATACGCCTCTCGTCTAATCTTTCTTTGCTTGGGTTTCATTCCTTGGTGGAAGACTCCTGTAACTGAGACCAAGGTGGCCACGTAGCCGTTGGCACATCAGGTTGATCTGATTGTTGGGTGTGTTCCTGGAGGGGATCGAGACTGGGATCAGGGATCTGGGAGAGGTTTTTTACTTCAGCTGATGTAGCTGAATTGGTCTGTAGTGTAAATATGTCTCTGGGAGTACCGGTGGTGTGTCTATGCTTAAGGGACAGGCTGTTTCATCCCACTCCCTCCTGTGCTGATGTCCATCTTCCCCAAGAGGAGCAGGAGATTATACCTACTGGACTATGAATTAAAAAATACAGCATGTGTTACGCCATGGGATTTGACTGCCTGCTTTTCCTGGACTGACTTGTGTCCTGTTGAGCGTGAAGGATGCCAGCAGCAAGCAGTCACTGTGAAGGTTGAACATATTTTGGCTTCAGCTAATGTTAAGAGGGGAAGGACCCCCAGTGTCTGGAGCACCTTGTTTGGGAAGGGATTGCAGAGCGGAGATGGGAAGGCTAAAACAGTGTCTCTGAATATTGGCCAGCTTCCTGCGACCTTCATGGACTGCACACAAGACCCAGCATTTGTGAGGGTGTGAAGAAGACAGCCTCTATAGATCATCTAAATCAGTGTTCACAGCAGGAGATGAAACAAGTTGCTTCTGTGGAGATGCTAAAGGACCAGGACAGGGACAGAAGAGGGAGTGGGGAAAACCTGGTTAGCTGAGCTGAGCACACAGGAAGGGAGCAGAAAGCTGTGCTGGAGAAACGACTGGTGACCAGGCTGCTACCCTTTCACAGGAGGGGAAATGAGGCAGAGCTTTGACTCTGGGTTTGACTTCGGTCTCTGGTCTCTCCGAGGGAAGCATGTTTGCTTTGCAACCTTCCTGCAACCTGCTGATAACTCCCTTCACGATGCAGCCACAGGGATTAGAGCGAGAGGTTTTTAAGGGATTGCTGACCCTGATGCAAGCAGTACTATTTGTGGCCAGGGATGGGGAAGAAGAGGAAAGAGTGGCATTAGTTATTCGAGCTTTAAGACTCTGGCTGTAAGTTCTGTCAAAGGAAATGACAATTCAGATGGAAAACAAAGTTTGTAATTACTTTTATGGAAGTGTAGGGAGGAGGCAGAAATGCGGGTTTTAAGAAAAAGTTCTGCTTGCTGAGTCTTTTGGCCTTATGGTTGCCAGAAGAAAGACAAGAAGTTGGTGAATGATGGACTGAAAGGCCGAGGCAGGAGGATGAATATGCTGCTCAACATGCCTCTCTGGTCTGTGGCAAGCGGCCTGTGTACAGCTGGCCAGAAAGGGAGACTGCTGTTTTTTGCTGGATTGTTTTTTTGTTGTTAATAGCCACCTAAATGATGCGGGGAAAGAAGTGAAAGCTGCCCCATGAGCAGCATGTTCTGCTTCTTGGAGGCTTTGGTGTCGTGTGCGATGTGAAGCTCTGGTAGTAGGCATATCTGATGAGAGCTTCTTCAATAACTTAATTAAGATCTTCTAGCAAAGCCAAGCCCTCTCAGTGAAGGTGGCTGGAGATTGTCTAGTTACATGATGTTTATGAAGGGAGGCACACAGGACTCGCCCGCTGTCTCTGGTGGCAATGCTCTTTCTCATGAAAGTGTGAAATGTAGAGGGTACTTCTTTGCTTTCTTCCTTTCCCCCTACTTAAAAGGGTGAGATTCACCTTGCCAAACTACAGCATAACTATCTGCATGAGAGACAGTTGTCCAGACTCCTTTCATAGTCACTAAAGAGGAGGAAATAACCTTTGGGCCGTGACTCATCCACACCAAATCGGACTTTTAAAAATACATTGGACAGACTGCCCTAAAAGTGCCCATTTCTCTTCATTGTTTCCACAGAGTTAAGCAACGAACACGCAGGGAGGCATCTCTCTTGGAGCTGTGCAGTGTCAGGAGAGCTGAACCTTGGCCAAAGTATTTCATATCTCAGCAGAGGTTCTAGGAGGGCTCCTGGTGTTCTTTCGACCAGAGTCAGCATGGGTTGCGCACTAGCAGGCTGTGTGCCTGGAGGGCTTTGCTCGAGTCTAGGGAGCAGATAGCAATGTCCAGTTGAAAGCCTTCCTCCTCCTCTGGGCAGTCGCTGGATTCAGAAGGGCTTCGGGCTGGACCCGCAGCGTCAGACAATCTTCTGCTATAACTAAGAGGTGAAGGGGATTTGCAGAGTGGCTTTTCCAAGGTCGCACATCAGGTCAGTGGCAGAAGTGGAAGCAATGAGGATAACTGCAGGCTTTCGGCAGGGTGTTCCTTCTGGCCCAGCTCCAATCTACTGCTCTCCTGGGGGTGAGGCCGGCTGCCTGGTGCTCGGTGGTAGACGGCACCCGGTGGGTACTCACTTCCTTTCTGTGAAAACATTTTGCAAAGTTATATAGGCTGTTGCTCGTTCTCCTCTCCCTGCTCTTTCTCTTCCAAAAATCCACCTTTCGGGCACATAGTTGAATTATTGTGTTTACACTGGGATGGTGTGGATGACTGGCATGCTCTCCATCTGCATCAAACAGCCAAGCCTTGGAGGTGTAGCTGTGCTTCACCTGAGACTGGTGGTGGCCGAGGGCAGCGGGTGTGATCCTGCAGTGGTGTTCATCAGGTGTTGTGCGGGAACTCGTTAAGCTGCCGTGTGTAAAACCTGATCTAAACGCAAAGCTGAGGGAACTTTGGAGCTGCACAGAGAGCTGTGAGCTGGGCTACTCCCAAGTGTTGCTGCTGCTGGGTTATTTAGTGGCATGGAAAAAAAAACAACAAACAAATCACTAGCTTTTCTGGAAAAAGCCTAACTTATCTGCATAGGTAGACCCGGTAGGTTAAGGATAAAATTCCTATTGTGTGGCAAACTAGTTCAGAGCAGTAAGAGCTAAGTGTCCAGGGGGAGAAGTTGTTGAAGGAACTTGCTTGTATGGCAGAGATACGAAGTCCAGGCAGGTACTGAGCTTCTGATTTCAGACACGTACCAGAGCATTCTCCTATCTTTTTTGATATGTGAGAAAGACTATGATAGCAGTGAAATAGAAAGAACGTGCTGTTTGAGCCAGGATTTGATTCCTGAAGTTCAGGAATCTGGAGTTAGGGACTCTGAGGGTGAAATCCAAGAGGTGAAATGAATTACAGTTTGATACCAGAGAGAACGACTGCGGAGAGGAGGGAAAGAGCAAACTGTTAAATAAGAGCTGGGAGGAATGCCAGCCTCCAAAAATAAACATTGAAGATCAATTCCAGGTATTTCCTAGTATTGTCATCCTGCTCCATCAAGCGCTGGGGCTGTAACAAGTGGCTTTGCAGTTAGTGGACTGGCAGGTTTAAGGTTGCTTGTTAGGTTTCTTTGTAAGAAAAAAAAAAAAAAAGTGTCTGATTGTTTGCAATGTTGTTTCTTACGCAGAACTGGGTGGGATGTTGGTGATGAAATACCCCTGGGATGGAGAAAGCAGAGCTTGTTGTTGTTAGAGGGAAGTAACAGCAGAACTGGCTTCACTTTGAGGGAGTGAAAAATCTGAATTTTCTTCCCAGTTGTGTGCCAGGGCACCTGGGCAGCTCCTGAGGGGAAGGAAGCAGATCCTTATGCCATATAGGTGTGAGCAAACACTGTTCCTGCAGAGCCGTTGTGCCTTACCAGTGCTGCAGGTAGGCTGGGAATGGCTTTGCAGGTACTGTTTGTGGGTGAAGAGCTTGGAGGCGACTCTGAAGTTGTTTCTTCTTGCAAAGATAGTGAGAAAAGCCAGTCGAGGAGTTCACTGTACTGCAAGCCAGTGTGTGTGGACTGTAAGGAAATTGAGGCATATCCTGTTCCAAGGGCTGGCGTTGGCAGTCGCACGCCAGCTCCTCGCTGCTGGAGTTTTGTCCTGGACAGTGGTGCTGAGAAGGGTGCAGAAACACCCCTGGGTGGGCTGGGGCTGTCTTGGGTGGCCAGACTTGTGGCTTGGGGCTTAACCTCTCCTGCTGGGCTGTGGCCTTGCTGCGGCTGCCTGGCCCGGGAGAGGATGGGACAGCAGCTCTGCGGAGGCAGCACGCCTTCTCTGCTGCTTGACTGAACTTGTCTGTAAGTAACTTCTGCCTTAGTCATATTGCTGCCTTTCCGTGAGGGAGGTGCACAGGGCTCACGAGAGTTTGTCCTGCTTTGCCTCGTTGTAAGAAATGAAAACTTTTACCCAAAGCAACCTGGATGGCTCTCTGATTTGGAAATTGATGAGGAGACTTGCCCTACCTGTGCAGAAGAGGATCGCATGAAATAAGCACAGGCTATTTCTGATTTAAGTCCTTGGCTTGGCAATTGACACTGTGTATTATTTTTTTGTTTTATTTTCATAGTGAGAACAGTTTATTCTAGCAGGTTACTGCATAGCACTGTGTTCTTTCTCTTGGGTTGTTTGTATGCGGGTTGGCTGTTTGGTGCTGTCTGGCAATGGTACTGATAAGAGTATGTGTTTGGCCTGGCAGCACACGAAAAGTTATTCTACGGGGTTGATGCAAATCAGAGATTTAGGTTTTGTAGATTATTTTTTTTTTTCTCCTAAAGTAACTAATTCCTTGAAAGCAAAAAGAAAGACATTTTACTTGTCTTCAGCAATGAAGAAAAGCGCTTTACTTTGCAGAGCGGTGCAGAGGCTCTGCCGCAGAGGGTCCCGCGTGGTCAGCGTGGGAGGCAGCACCATGAAAAGGCACTTTCCATGTGGAAAGAATTATATTGACATGAAAAACTTGCTCTTCAGAGAGGTGGCCCCTCCGGGTCAGAGCAGAGGTGTGCTGGGGAAGAGCAGTAGTCTGCATTGCTCTAGCCTCAGTTGGACATCGTTGGGAGGGGAGCTGATGAATTCACAGCTGCCAGGCTAGGACCTACCATTTATGCTGTAATTTGCCCTTAAAATTTTGGCAAGCTTAGTTTGCTGTTTACTTGACAAATCTCTCTTTTGTGTCCTCCTTCTCCCCGTGTAAAATGGCAAGCGCTGACAGAGCTACTTGCAGTAGATTCATTTTCTCGGCTATATTTAGTGATCAAAACAAGTGTGTGATGTTTATAGGAATACTGCCAAAGCAGATAGGTTCAGCATGAGACATGCCCTTTCTCTTTTGGCTCCCAAACACTCACTGCACTTCACTTTCCTCCCCTTTCCTGACACCCTCAGTGGCTCTGTCTGCGGAGGTCTGTTGTGCAAACATTGCACTGCTGCTTCCAGTGAAAACTCCTGCGCTAGGATTGTTGCTATCCTTACCTTTCCCTTTTCTTAATTTACTGAAAGAGCAGATTACTGCTCTTCAGGAAGATCTTTCTGAACAAGAAAAGCCTTATAGTTTAATTGAGAAGCTCCAGGCCTCTTATTGCTTAGGCAAGCTTTACTCAGCAGAACAATCTGTTTGTTAACCATCTGACTGTTTCCTTTATTTGGGGAAAAAAGGGAATTAGGAAGGCAGTGGGAAGGAAACGTTTGTAGTCCTTCAAAGGCAGACTGTAACTAGGAGCCTGATTCTCATTAATGTCATGTCATTAATATGAAGCAAGTGTAGTAATTATATACTGCTCTTTTAAATACCTTTTACTCTGTGTAAAGTGGCTGCAGTGTTGATGAGGAGCCGTGAGTCTCTATTACGACACTAACCGAAGAATTTCAGTTGCAATCCAGGGGAAAGAAAGAAAACACGTGTAAATCAAAGAAAGAACTTCTGGCAATATTAACTGCTTGGTTAAAGCAGGCAGCGTTTGTCCAGTTTGTTCTCATGGGGCAGTCCCCAGTGCGAGAGCTCGGCCGTCTCTGATTGCAGGCGGCTCCCTCCCCCTTCCATTCTCCATTGTACAAGCTTTCTCAGAGCCAGGAAGCAGGGAGGAAGGGAGCATGATGAGTTCTGCTCAGCCCTGGGTTTTTGTGGTGGGAACTGCATGCCTGAAGGTCAGAGGTCTGGCTGTTACCCGCAGCGCTGGGCCAGCTGCGGCCCCGCTGCGCCCCTTCCCCTCGCTGAGAGGAGGCCAGGCAGAGCATGGCTGCTGGGGCTGGCTCCCTGCCTGGCCAAGGCCCAGGTAGCCAGAGCAATGGGGCCAGGCAGGGCCAGCTTTCATGTCAAAATCATAGAATCACAGAATGGTCAGAGTTGGAAGGGACCTTCAAGATCATCGAGTTCCAACCCCCCTGCCATGGGCACGGACACCTCCCACAAGAGCAGGTTGCTCAAGGCCCCATCCAGCCTGGCCTTGAACCCCTCCAGGGATGGGACAGGGTCTCACCACCTTCGAAGAGAACCCTCTGAGGAGGCCTTAGAGCCCCTTCCGGTCCCGAAAAGCCCCAGACGGGACTGGAAGGGGCTCTAAGGTCTTTCAGGAGCTTCCTCTTCTCCAGGCTGAACCCCTCCAGGGATGGGGCAGCCACANGACGCAGGAGAAGGGCTTGCAGGGGTGAAGCGACAGTGATGGTTGGCTTGTGCCTGTTTTCCCGGTTAACCCAAGTGGGTAGGAAGAGGTGGTATTTATGCACTGGATGTGCTTCCCAGGTGCAGTGTGGATCTTGATCAGCCAGCTTGTGTTTCTCGTGTTGTTTTTATGATAACCCTTCCCCGCGGCCCACTTATCTGCAGGAAGCGGCCTTGGGGCCACAGCGTGGCTGAGGCGCCGGCCATCGGAGAGGAATGCCAATGGCTCCTGCTTTGGAAAAGCTTTTCCATTCTGGCCTGGTGGCAACACACTGTATAAACCATGTGGCTTTTTGCACACAAACGGAGGCTTCTGGTCTTTGTACAAGTAGATTTAGGCTGGGGTGTGCTTATGGGCTGTGTGTTTTGGAGGCTGAGTTGTCATCCAGACCCTTGACTTCAATGGAGCTGTGAAGTCACCACAGTATTTTTGGCTTCCTGCATAGCACTGTACCCTGGGGTGATGGAGGGGCGTGGCATCAGCCTTCTGAGCATCCAGACATGAGTTTGGAGTGGTTCTTGTTTTTATTGATGGTGTGGGAAAAGTTGGAAACCAGTTGAAAACTGAATGTTTTCTCCAACTTTAGCAAGTATGCTTCGGCGCTGCATCTCCACTTGGGAGTAGATAAATGTGAGATAGGCTGTTACTCTGAGAGCAAACAAAAAAAGGTAGGGTTTTTGTGTGTTTGTGTTAACAACAGCATGGAGTTAGTGCAGTTTTCAAACTGTGTAATTGTAGCAGAATGACGATATATTACCA
>VXBW01007007.1:62906-74389 GCA_013400375.1 Thinocorus orbignyianus
CCCCAAAAAAAAAAAGGTCAAGAGAGACACCTTCCAAACCACGTTTTACATTGATTAATGCAATGAGAAGATCCATTGTGCTTCTGTAACAAGATGTATTACCCATGTGTAAATCAAAGACAAACCAGCAACATTTGCTGGCCTTAAAAAGTGGTGTGGCTTTTGTATACTCGTACGCTTGTTCTGGCATGTGTTCAGGAATTATAAATAGATCACTGGGAAGTCCCTGGGTAACAAAAATGTACTGCTGCTCATTGTCATAAATAAACTAATAAGAGATGTCTTGGTCTCACAGCTCTTTTTCTTTGGAGGAGTCCTTACTTGTGCATTTGGTTTCACAGTGTCAGTTCACACGAGGCAAAACTATTTCTGTGGCACTGGGGTGTAGCTTTGTGTCCACCTCTGTGTCTCTTGCAGATCTAATGCTCTCCGGACTTGGTTCTTTCTAAGCAGAATTGTTCAGCCTTTTCCAAGCTTTTCCCTCTCCAATTCCTTCATCTCCAGCTACTGATAGCTTAGGAAGACCCAAGGCCGGGCTTGTTTCAGCATTATTTCAGCAGTGCAGAGTCTCTGTAATACCACATGCTTTAATACCACTTATTAAAGGACTGGCTGATACCCTCCAGCAGTCAGACAGGTATTAGGTAGGATCAGAAGGCTATAGCCTCTTTTCCCTATCACCTTCAAAGTAAAGGAAACCTAATGGAAGCCCTTTTCTTCCTCTGGGAAAGTGCAGAGAATGTGTATTATTGCTTACTGGATGATGGCAAGTATTTATTTTCTGCCAGAGAGAGACAAGTCATCAACTCCTCAAGTAGGGGAAGTCAAGGAAGATCTGTCAGTGATGCTGTCCTGATTTTTGCTACTCAAGAATCCAGATTTTTGAAGGGAAGTGGATCAGTTTGTTTCCTGTGTGATCCCATTCTAGCTATGGACCTGTATACATCTGAGATTGTCCACAAGAGCACTGCTAGTGTGCATTTTAAATGTGGAAGGGATGAACTTCAGTCTGGAGTAAGACCTTAAAAAAAAGATTGTTTTAGTGTAGAGGTCTTGGAAAATGCATGCTTTTAACAGACCTTCCTCTCCCCCCCCTGTTACTGGGTGAAAAAAATGATGAAAACCTTGTAATTGAAGTGTTGAGGAGAAGGTATCACTGTCAGACTTGAGTGCTGTATGAACGTCTCTGATTTAACAGAGGTGTGAGTGCATCGAAAGTGAGAGGAAAAGGAGATACTGTATAAAGCACAAACTCAAACCAAACTGATGTAAGGGATTTTCTGTGACTGTTCTTTAGGTCATATTATCGTGGTTTGGATCACAATGATTTGCCTTTAGGTGGGCTGTGACAGACTAAGAGAAAAATGGCTTACTAAAAGAAGGTGGCTCAGCAGCTCCTGGCAAGGCTCAAGACTTGCACTTCTGAATGTTACTGCTTCTTTCTGAGTGTAAAATAAACTGAATACTTAGCTAATAATCTAAAAGGGAAAGGGTCTTCAGTCCATCTGCACTGTAGTGCTCTGCTTCCTTTAGACTACTTTGCCAAAGATAAAAATCTGTCATTGCTGTTGATGACGTTGGGTCAGCTGAATACATGAGTAATAATAATCTGTTGCTAGGAACAGACTTCAGTTTACATGTGGAGGCCTCTGTGGAGGGAAAGTCTTTTGAGTCTCAGAATGGGTCATAAATAATCAGTGGCACTTCAAAGGAAGGAAAGTAAAAACAAGCAGTCGGAGATGCCATGCAAAGACATCTGTAATTCCTGTTGCAACACCAGTAGAAAGCATGTAGCCAACATAATTGGGAAAATATGGGGCATGTGTCTACACAGGCAAAACAAATGAAGCGGGGATTTACTAGCAGTGGATTATAATATTCAGCTACCTCTAGCTGGGCTTGTTTGCTGCTGCTTTCTGGTTTCAGGAGCACACATCCGAGCTAATTTCATGCCGTACGATTTTTCCGGATGGGCTCCTGTGCGAGGACACATCTGTGCAGCAGGCTGTGGCACGCTGCAAGGGCGTGCAGGAGTCAGCTGTAAACCCAGAGACCGCAAATGATCTTAGCTGGGACAGCGTGGAAATCAAGCCCACTACTGTACCTTCCTTCCTAGTTAGTATGTGCAGCTGTTTTGTAGAAGTAACCTTAAATAATTGATGAAATACACATTTTATATTATAACTGTAGTTACATGGGTTGTTTTGGAAATGGCAGCGGTTTCACTGTAGAGGAGTGTACTGTATAACCTAAGAAGAACATCTCTTAAGTCTCATTGGGACTTAAGCCTCACTGGAGACAGGGTATTTAAATCAAGGCTGTCTATTCTCACCATAAAACCTCTGGAACGTAAAGCTTGGGCTTGATTATTTTCACATTAGTTTATTGAGATTTCCAGTCCGCTACCTGTCTTTAGATTCCGCTCTGTCAATGTTCCTATGTCTGTGTGTTGATACCCAGCACATTTTTTAATCTGCTGGGCAATTTCAGTTGAACTTGAGAAAGGAAGAGAGATTCCAAGGAAGCTAAGTTGAATTTAGGTGATATGACTGTGCTGATCTAATTTCCACCTTTGTTTTTAGGTCCCCATTGTGGGAACAGCTGGAGAGGGAAGGGCAAAAGTACTCTACGAGTCCACACTAGAGCAAAGCCTGGGTTTGAGTCCAGTGTGTGCCCTTATGGGAAAAGCTTTTGTCAGTGGTTCAGCTCTTTGAGCTGCAGGTTGAGCCCAGGTGGTCAAGAATTTACTCTTTGGAGAGCACCAGTGGAAAGCATTTCTTTTGAGGAGAACATCAGTAATGCACCTTTTCTTCTCCTGTGCTGAAGAAAAGATGAGCTCATGCAACAGCTCTGGTGCAATTCACAGAAGTTAATCAACAGGAAATAAATCTATTGGAAACAAGGTCCCAGCATTCCTGGAACTCTTTCTTTGGCTCTGTGATATTTCGGAGGTTATCCCAAGGTGTAAGCAGTTAATGCTTTCCTCCATTCATGCCTGGCTCTTCAAAAAGAAGGGAAAGACAAGGTCATTTCTTCATCTTCAGTTTTACCCCCACTGCAAAGCATGGCGGTGTTTGAAAGCATTTGATTTCTTTTCTACACTATGGGTATACATTTCATAGTTTTCTGGCATTTCATGGAAATGAAGGATTTAGTTTAAGTTCATTGAGTTGTTATAAACCAAAACAATTTACTTCAATACACAGTAGAAAATATGATTGTTTCTAATGTCTATGTAAAGCATTGCTGAGCAATCTTACCAATAGCTTGATGGTTTTAGACCCCTTAGAGGTTGATATGATATAATTACACTTAATATGCTTTGTTTGAATGAAGTTCAGGGCAGGGAGGGCAAAGGGACTAGCATATTGTCCTTGTATAATCCCTTCTCAGACGATCTGTACCTTGCAGCTTTTAAAGAATATTAATCCTTGTAGGTATGTCCTACAAAAGTGTGTGCGTGTCTCCCTTTCAAAGCAGCCGTGGAGTCTTCTGTTGAGGCAGGGTAGGAATCAGAGGAGGCAGGGCAAAATGGATGTTCTGTGTTGGATGGTGACCAGAGGGCTTCAGGGATGTGAAAACTTTAGCATAAATTTACCTTGTATTAGCTGCATGGTTTTATAACCTGCACTATGGATGTGTTGAGTGGATTCCTACATTTAAAAAAAAATAAATAAAAAAAAAATTAAAAATCCTATGCTTTTGGGAAGGAGGTCTGGACTTGACCTTAAAAGAAAACGGGAGCATATACTTTCTTTCATTTAGACAAATGGAAGTACATGAACATAGAACATAAGTTAATTAATTAATAAAGCAACTTAATTAAAGTTAATGCTTTAAATGTTAACATACTTTCTGCTTTAAAATCCTGAAAATTTTATTAACTTCAGCTACTTTCATGCTTAGAGATCTGAACTGAGATTGGAGTCCCATCACTTGAAGTGCACTACAAGCACATGGAAGGAGGCACTATGTGCTGTGTGGTTGCTGTAGCTGGCAGGGGATGGGGACAGAAGAGGAATGGTCACAGAAAAGTTGAAAATGTGCTGTGTTTTGTTTATGAAACTTCTGTTAACTCTGTTCATGGCTGTTGCATATTTTCCTGTTATATTTAATATAACTAAAGAAATTTTCTTGCCAAATAAAACTCCTTTTGTTGCCAAAATGAATTTTAATGCCAAATCCCGCTCCCTTTCTCTGGATTATGCTCCCAATGACTTTAGCAGCATCAAGGTGACTTGGTTCCACCTGTGTCACCTTTGCAAATTTAGATGTATTAAAGTCAGAGAGGTATGTGTGTCTCTGCTGTTTGGGGATTTTGTTCTGCTTTTGTGCTTTTAAAATAAATTCTTAAAAAGTAAAACGAAATCTTTAAAATAAAATGAATACAAGAGAATGAACTTGTGTTAAAGATGAAAAGAACATGCATTGCCACTGATATTGAGTGCATGCCCCGGAACCATGGGTACATACATACATATTTTTGGGGATGTCTTGCTTGTAGCTTACCCAGCTGTGGCAATGGTGGGTATCTACACGTGTGCTTTCTAGTCCTATCCCTCTTCCTTTACATGGACAACCAATTTGAATTATAACTTTAGGTCAAAATTCAGGCAGGCTCATTGATTTTTTTTTATTTTTTTTTTACCTGTGGATTCAGTGTTGCCCAGGGCTTATTTCTTAAATACCACAGGGTAATTCTCTCTGAGTCCTGGGAGCAAAAAGCAACAGATTTGATGATTTGCTTTGGACTTTGCTTACAGAGTTCCCATTTGGGTCTTGCTGCGAACTTAGTAGCTTTCAAGATGGCAATCACGAAATCAAATTCAGGACATATGGTGATAGCCAAAGATATTAACGTTACCTGAGGTTTTGCATTTTTTAGGCTTTGGTTTTACATTGCTTGATCTTAAGTGGAAAAGGAGGGAGTTTCCCAGGAAAGGTTCTGTTGCCTTAGGCGTAGGCAGTGCTGCTGGGAGAACTGGATTCTTCCTCAGCTCTTGCCCTCGCCCAGTTCCTTTGAGATGCTAGCCCTGGCACTTAAATTCAACTGAAACTTAAATTTTTGTCAGTGGTAGCTAATTGTGTGGTTATTTTTTGGTTATCTGGCTTGAGATTCGTACTTCTCGCTTGAGAACAGAGGACTTCTGAGAACTCTCTGGGGTTGTAAGTCCTTTAATAAAGGCAACCAATTGATACTTTTTCTGTCTGAACAGTTCCAGTCTTAAAATCACATAAAACCTTTGTGCCAGTTGCCTGTACTGGGAGGCTTTGCTAGAACTCAATATTTAGAAATCTTCTGTTATCCAGCTTAACCTCAAGGCACAGCTTATTTATATCACCTTGTTCTTGTGCCTGCTGAGGATCAAATTAGTAATTTTCTTCCTCTTTTTGCTAGGATAAGCAAAACAAACTCCTGTAAAACACATTTTCTCTTTTCTTTGGTAATCTGGATATCTTTCATCTTTACCTGCCCCAGCTAAAACTCCCCTTTCTTGAATCTAAATTGTTGATGACTTGCAGAAATGCTGTGTACTGACTGCAGCAATTGCAATCAGTGCTTTGGCCATATGAACTTGTATCTATTTCTCAGTCATTTCAAGTGAAATTATCACCTCCCCCCACTTTTTCTGTCTCTGTGCCTTTGCTTGCCATTAGTAAAACAATGTGCCATGGCAGGGCGGGTGGACTAGCTGAACTTTAAAGGTCCCCTCCCAACCCAGATTGTTCTGTGATTCTAAATGTGGTCAGTAATCCCAATCTTTGTAGATGCTGTAAAGATGAATTGATTGATGTTTGTGAGGTGTTCAGATGCTGGGGTGATGAGTGCCATAGAAAATCTTGTGAAGTATTAATAATCCTGTCATCAGAGCAGCTCTTGGTGTAAAGCACAAGGACACACATTGTTCAGGGTGAGGAAAACAAAATATTGAATAGCTCCTCGTTAAACACTTGTTGTCCTTTCTGTGCAGGGAAGGAGATGAGGACTGAGGAAAAATAGCACATAGTGGAGTCAACAAAGGCTGCCCCCCGATTCATATGCACAAAGGGACTGAATGTAAAAAATCTTTTAGTGTCATTTAATGTTGTATTTCCTTACTCATCTGTGTGCATGCTTTATTTTGACGTGTAATTGGTAGATGAGTTATTAATATATGATGTGTTAATTCCAGTGCTTACGATGGCAAGGTTACAGTTACTTAGGCAACCAAGCTTGTTTAAGGTGAGCTCTTATTTAATTTTCAGCTTTAATTCTTTTTGAATTTGTTTAGCTTGTAAGCTCTTGATAAAAATGAGTCTGTATCTGAGTATCCAGTTTTTCCAACAGTTGAACAATAGCTACTGCAGTACCAGAAACAACGTTAGCCTGTTAAGAAAGATACAGCCTACGGTTTACTAGAGTTGCATTAGAGGTAGGGGAAGTGCCCAGGAGGAGTTGGAAATGGGGAATGAAGAGTAGTAAAGGTGCCAGACAGAGACAGCAGTTGTGATTATTCTCATGAGATAACCACTGCTTTTTCATTTCATCTTAATCTTTGCAGATTCTGCCCAAATTGTTTCCATTCTGCAACAATTATCTGGACAGAGGCATCTGAAAAGCACAAAGATTTAAAGAAAACCTTTGAAGTTTGGCAGCAACAAATCTGCAAAAAGGCCCTGGGAGCCTTTGTCAACCTGGCTTTCTCAAAGAAACCAGCTGTCTTTGAATTTTCCTAACCCTGGTGCTTTTTTTTTCGTGGCAAAACACACTGGGATCCATGGTTTGTGTTGCAGAGTTACTGCTAGAAAAGAGACAAGGGACCAAAACTTGGATTCACGCAGTAGGAACATTTACTTCATTCTGTATGAGCTAAGCAAACAGCCCACCAAGGGAAGCAATCCCCAAACGAAACGCATCTGCACACACTTGAGCGTCTTTGATATCATCAGTTCTTGCGTGAAACTGTACTGACTTTCTTCTTCTTCTTTTATAATTTCAGTTTGGAAATTGATTAAAGAATCTCCATAGGTTTTAACATGGCATCGAAGCAGTCATCTCCCTCGTCAGAGGAGCAGGCTTCCTCTGAAATAGACAATCTCTATTTATCACTGCAAGGTAAGTTGCTGTAGTTTTCTGTGCCTTTTTAATGTAAAACTCTGTGACTGTGCACAGGTTGAAGTGAATCCTGAGAAACCTGTTAAAGCCAGTGTTATGATTGGTGTAGTTAATCATAGAATCGTAGAATGGTCAGAGTTGGAAGGGACCTTCAAGATCATCAAGTTCCAACCCCCTGCCATGGGCAGGGACACCTCTCCCTAGACCAGGTTGCTCCAAGCCCCATCCAGCCTGGCCTTAAACACTTCCAGGGATGGGGCATCAACAACTTCCCTGGGCAACCCGTTCCAGTGCCTCACCACCCTCACAGGAAAGAACTTCTTCCTAATATCTCATCTAAATCTCCCCTCTTCCAATTTAAAACCATTACCCCTTGTCCTGTCACTAGACTTCCTGACCAAGAGTCCCTTCCCAGCTCTCCTGGAGCTCCCTTCAGATCCTGGAAGGCTGCTCTCAGGTCTCCCCGGAGCCTTTTCTTCTCCAGGCTGAACAGCCCCAGCTCCCTCAGCCTGTCCTCACAGCAGAGGTGCTCCATCCCTCTGATCATCTTGGTGGCCCTGCGCTGGACCTGTTCCACCAGTTCCATGTCCTTTCTCTGTTGAGGACTCCAGAGCTGGACACAGGACTCCAGGTGGGGTCTCAGGAGCACAGAGCAGAGGGGGAGAATCCCCTCCCGTGACCTGCTGCTCACACTTCTTTTGATGCAATCCAGGATACGGTTGGCTTTCTGTCTGTGCTTTGCATATGTTTCTGTGTTATGTGAGAGGCTTCAGCAGTGAAATGAAAAACAACATCTCTCATAGTATTTTCTAGTGGTATTTTCACAGCTGTTGCCTTTTTTTGGTCCAGATGTGCTCACCGGTTCTTATGCTTTGCCACTCAGTTACTGTAAATCATTTTCAAGAGAACTGCCAGCATGAAAACAGTTACGCCAATTTCATTAGTTTCCTTGTTTTCAGTTTGCTGACAATTAGTTCCTTGCATTAAGCTGTCCTAATGAGGCTATTAACTACAGTACTATTTAATGTTATGTTATGTTTTTCTGTTCTTACTGCTATATACCCTGCACGTGTAGAAAGACAGCGTGTAGGAAACAAGTAGAAAAGTATTGTGGCTTCTAAACATATTTCTTACAGGTCAGAGCATTTCATCCTTGCTTGCAATGAATTATAACTTGTTAAGCAGACACTCACTGGCTGATTTGTAATTGTTCCAATTTAATGGCAGCTATCTGAATAGTTAGAATCATAGAATCATAGAATGGTCAGAGNGTACTCCAGGTGGGAGTTAGACAATAATGAATGTGTAAGGCCTCTCAGATAGGCTTTTTGGGTTTTCCTTAGTAATATATTCTATTTTCTGTAAGAATTTCCTTGGAAGACTGATTTTATTTTATTTTTTTTCCCTCTAAACATATTCTTGTAAATATTCATGGTGGCTATCCAGGAGGGTAGTCCAGGCAACAGGACTAGCACTGCTGGAAACCCTGTCCTCGAACTGTTTAAAGCCTGGTTGGTCTAGGATTTTTTTTCTAAGTCATGTTTCCACAGAGCTACTTTCTTTTAGCTCTCTTGCAAAGAAGTAACTCTGGTGCTTAGGTAGGAGAAAATATGTTTAAAACAGATGGTGCAAAAGAATATTCTACCAAGTCACTTTTATGATCCATATTTGCACTGGTATTGTCATTGAAGCCATGTGTTCTCATGAGTGAGTGTTACCAGTGGTCTCAAGCCAAAAGTCTTCCATGGTGACTTCTTCTGTTTTGCTTCAGTGTTATGTTTTCAGGAACTCAAGCACAAACTCCCAGCAGACAGGAGCTGGTCTGATGGTTGCACTAAGCACAGTTTGAGACACATGTATGTTGTGTCAGCCTTTAGTATTATCATGAAAAGTGTTTGGAAAACACTGTCTAGCTTCAAAGCAGAGGGGTCTGAGCTAAAGTTCCATGGGATTTCAGAATAGGGTTTTATATTGAAATAATCCTGCTGCTTTCAGAAAAGTCAGGTTGGTGTTTGTGTGTCAAATAACAATAGGGGGTTTTGGTCAATGACTCAGTGAAAGGGTGTCGTGGCTTCAGGCAACCAAAACCAGATTGACAGATGACCCTTTCTCCCCCCAGAAAGAAAGGAGAGGAAGAGATAAGAAGATTTAGGAGTTTAGAATGAACTAAACTACTTTAATGAAGTATTAATTCTAAAATTAAAGTAAGAAGAAAATAATGAAATTGATACAGTATATACAAAACCATATCAAGCTCCCAGGATGATGATCACATCGCCGGCAGGCAGCAGGAAAAGTCCCAGACTGGACTCGGCCATGGGCAGGAGCTGGGTTCCAGCTCTGGAGTCAGGAACGCATGGGCCAGGGGCAAAGGCAGGTGAACAGACAGGTCCTCCTTGGATGTTGGCCACTGAAGAAAAAGAGTTGCCCCTTTGATCCCTCAGCTTTTGTACTGAGCATGATGCAGATGGGATGGAATACCCCAGTTGGTCAGTTTTGGGTCATCTGTCCTGTCCGCTGTTCCCTACATGTGTGACCCCTCTATGCTCTTCTGCTTTCAACCCTCCAACGGGGCAAATAACAAAATTCCCTGCCCTTGGTTGTTCCAGAAATAAGGATCAGCAAGGGCGTGTCTGCACACCGTTCCTTGGGATAATCGGGTCTTATCGCTGTGAAAGCAAACAGTTTTCTAAACAATGTGCTGTTAATTTCAGAGTTTTGTTAGTTAGAGGCCCAGCCAAAAAAGTAAAACTGTAAAACAGAAAATTGATTTGTTTTACCTCAAACCAGGACAAAGAGCCATGCTTATTAAAATTCAGTGACTAAATTGTATTTCTTTGCTCTAATAATTTGAGGTCCTAGATGATGCGGAAATGACTGCACTGCAAACCTGGGGCCAAGGTGTATGTGCCTGCCCATTGTAAAACATTTAGAGATGCCCCAGAGAACTGACATAAAGCAATTTTTGTAATGGTTAAAAAGGTGCAGACATATCCTGTGTATGGAGCTGGGATGCTGCAGCAGCTGTTCTGGGTCAAACAAGCAAATGGTGACACAGCTGTGGTGAAGCCCTGAAGATGCATTCCCTGATATGACACAGAGAAACCATTAGAAACTCTACCTGCAGATCTGTGGTAGCATAGGTGAACTAAGAATAATAGGATCACTCAAGGAAAAGGTGGTTTTTTTTCAATAATAGGAATCTTGGATGACATTTGCAGAACAGCCAAAGATGCTGATTGCTCTAAGTCTTTAGGTTCCTTGCAGAAGCTCTAGAGAAACCTCAGATTCAAGGAGTGGCTGCTTGTAACTGTTAGAAAAGCAGCTTGCTTTTTGAGTGACTAAAGGTGGATGTAAAACTGGCTGTGGTATAGCATAATAGTGAAGGTGTAGCTTCAGAGAGCATTGCCAGCACTGCATAAATGCCATATAACAGGAGATACACATAAATAGTTGGCACTGAAAAAAAAAAATAGGAGGGAGATCTAGTCTGGTTTGCTCATATTTTAGTCTATGTGTAAATTCTTTGTGATCCAATCTTCTGTTATTTCTGAAAGGCGTCCAGTGATGACAGAGCATTTCCCTAGTCTGGTTAATTAGGACAGGATCTACTTAATGTGCCAGTCAGTTTGGTCATGTAACTTTGTCAAGTTTTATGTCTAAAAATGTAACAAAATGATTAATTTTTTTTTTTTCCTTCTTCTTTCCCTACTGAGAGCAAAACCCAACACTCATTTTTAGATATGTTTAACTGTGCTTTGAGTCACAGTCTTCTATGAGGAGGACAGTCCTTTGGGGGGAAAAAAAAGAGAAGAAAATAGGAAGAACTGACTCCTTAAAATAATTAGTGAAGAGGTTATACTTAGTAGCTCTAATTATTGTAGAAATTTTATTAAATTATATTTCTGTTAGTAGGTTTTTAGGCAGAAGAGTGTTCAAGGATGAACATTCACTTTCCTTAGTAATGTTCAGCCTAAAAGATAAGGTGAAGACAGTCACTGGAAAATAGGTAAAAATGTGACTTCTTTGTTTCCAGTGCGCCTTTAATTTCAGCTACATCTTTTAAGAGCATTTAATGAAGCTTGAAAAATATTAAGAAAATAGGTAAAGAGATTAAGCCAATATGGTTTCTAATGTTCCCATGTCCAGACATTTTCAAATGACGAAGTTACTCACAAAATCATGAGACTGAAGTAAAAGAACTGCAAGAATATAAACCCTTACGTGTGCTTCTTTTCAGATTTATATATCGCTCTTTAACCTTTTCCAGTTTTCAAGCTGATCCCTACAAACAAGAGAGTAATAGTTACCACACTTTCTCCCTGCCAAGAAAATTGCTATAAAATTGCATGATGTCAAGACTTGGGCTCCTTCTTTTTTTTTTTTT